>DWQW01011408.1:0-11455 GCA_018249695.1 Heliconius erato demophoon
GAAATACATATTTATACATTCATTACTTCGCTCTGGTGTCAAGGCAAAGCGCTGTGTTGAGTTCCGCCACTCAACACGCAATGCCTCCAGAATTCAGCGGAAAGTGGGGAAAAGACTGTCTTAACACTTGAATATTGAAGCCTGTCATTATGCAGGGGCACAAGAGTGTAAACTCGACTGGTTGTGGTTTCGATGTACACTCGAGTAAATGAAATACATATTTATACATTCATTACTTCGCTCTGGTGTCAAGGCAAAGCGCTGTGTTGAGTTCCGCCACTCAACACGCAATGCCTCCAGAATTCAGCGGAAAGTGGGGAAAAGACTGTCTTAACACAACGTGCTTACCCTGCTGTGTGCGCGATACAGCGTGAAGCTGATTTATTTTATTTTTTTAATACTAAAATTGGTTGAAAAAGAAATTTATATTCATCCAGTCATTATATAAGACAACTAATTCTAATAATTATTAAAAAATTACCTTTTCTTCTGTGGTTTGGGTGGTCTATGCTTCAAAGCATTCAGCACATAGTATTTCAGTAGTTTTTGATACGACACACGGACTTTCACAGGCTGGCCGGGCGGACAGTGCTCCTTATACCATGTCTTGACGAGAGGTACATCGATGGCACGACGAGTACGACCTAAAAACAATTATTATTAAGTTGTCTAATATACAGTTAGAAACTACATAAATCTATATATGAGTTGATGCAAAAGACTTTCAAATAAAATTATTTTTTGATTCATGCTGTATTTTGCATATAGTGAAAGGCAGAGGGAATTCCGAAGGGTCCCCCACTTCACGACCAATTTTTGAGGCATTATGTGGCATGGCGGAACTCAACGCCGCAGATTTATCTCATCACCAGAGCAAGGAAATCAAAAACATTTATTCCCCTGAGTGGGATTTAAGCCCACACCTTCGTGTTTACGGTCAAGTGCTTCCATGGCCTATATACTAATAACCATTATAAATAAGTTCATTTTTATATTTTTACTATCATCTTACCTGATCTCATATTAAAAGGTCTTGGAGCCCACAAAAGAGCAATGCCATTAGCTGTGTTATCGGTATACAAAGCTGTTTCTTGTAAGAATGGCGACACTTCTTCAGGGAGTAGAAAGTCTTCTTCTTCTGGCACTGGATCTAAAGACTTCACTGAATGTCTATGAGATATGGGATTGATAAGAGGGTCGAAGTAAAACGCTGGCAAGTCTGGATCTTCAGTTTTGATGTATACTACATTTGGTGTGTGATACCTGTGAAAATTATTAATATTATTATTATAACAATTTGCAGCATTGATTATCGAAATGTTGATATCAACTAAATGACTGCTACTCAACCAAACTAGCATTTTTCTAATACACAAACATTTAAGTAATTTGTATGTAATTTGTTTTGATTGCATTGATCTGAATTTGTATGTGTTTAAAAATATAATAACATATGTAAATATGGTTTTCTGTTCTGTGTTGATGTATTTATATGGCTACATTCATTTATGATGGACCAAAAAAAAAACGAGTTTTAGATGATGAATACTGTTTCACTATTTCACAAATTAGTAATAATATGATTTTTTTAGGTAAATACCTAAAAAAATCACATATCACATAAAATACAGAATATAGAGAGCAAACTTACCAAGATAACTGAACAAAATGAGGCAAATTGTTATACAGGTATGGGAAAGCAATCCTGTATTCAGTTCTTATTGGCTGTCGAATTATAATCTTATTAATGTCATTGAACTCATTCCAATCTTCATCTCCTGCTGAATTATCTTTCACTAGGGGCTCAAACTTAGGCCCACCTGGTATTGCCATGTTCAAAGCTTTTGCAGTGAAGAAACTTTTAGAGTCAAATAGATAAAAATAATTGTCATCTACCAAATCTGTTAACAATTGATTGGCGAGTCTGTACAATGTTGCCATTTGTGGTAGCGACAGATTCCATTTTCTATATGTTGAACCATTGACATGCCGAGTTCCCAATAGTGGTTTATGATCGTAAAACCAGGAAGCAACTGCTCCATCTTCCTCAGGATCCAACTCAATCTGTATAGGTTCTAAAGGCTCTACATCCAAGATATTATCTGCATAATCTAGAGGAGGTTCTTCATCATCAAATGGTGGGAACCTCATTCTTTTGAAGTGTCGTCGATCACGTTTCTCCCTACGCATCATAATCCACATAGTACCCCATTGTGCAATGTAAACAGGTTCAATAACCCAAGGTATCTCATTGACAAAGGTAATTGCACCAGTGATGTGGTACAAGACTTTGACATCTCTAATTTGTTCCCATGGCATAGGCATGTTCTCTAACAGTTTCATGACTGCGTGTGGCATGTACTTCAAAGCTCCAAGGTAAACTCTTTTGTCATGGCGATATTTACGACTAGTCATGTCCCCATGGTCTCTTATAATTTTTCTTATATGCTCTGGTGGCATGTCTTCCTTTTGAGCATCCACAAAACCGAATTTCCGTTTTTCGGCAAAACGTTTTGATTGTAGCTGTAACCATTTCTGGGCTGTGAAAGAAAATATTGTTTATAAATCTTTTTTTTTTATTCTTAAACTAGAACACAGCATTGTCTTCATCAAAAAGGTTAATTGAAATAAGATGTCTACTACTACTTTAATGTAATTTTTTTATTAATAAACCAACAGGATTGCAATTCAATACATATACAAGTATTTTACATGAAATTTTTATAATTGTTTGCAACTACAGCATTTTTCACTAACACTTGGGTGAAAAAGAATATCCATTGCAGTTTTATATATCCCTTTGGAAATGTTTACAGTAAACAACTAAATAAAGTAATCTTGGGCAAAGGGAAAAAAGCCTTATTTTTTAAACCTAAATATATATTTTAAACTGAACTGAAGGTCACATTTTTTTAGTTTCTTTTGATTTCTGCATAAATATTTTTTACCACATACACAGTAATAGTGTTATTAAGCCTGTAAAGACAAAACTTTGATGTTTATATCTAATATACTAAGCATTATTTTTTCTATATTTTATTTGTTTTTTCTTATCTGTTGTTAAAACTCATGCCATTACAGTTTGTTTTTTTATATATATAATAATAATTATTATTATTATATAATTAAAAGTTGACAAGAACTACATTAAAATTTGTTGCCTAATTTCATGATTTATGCATATATCAGCAAGAAAGAATTTTGTTTTATACTATATGTATAAACATTATGTGATTCAATAATTTCATTGTTTCTTTTTACAGCTTCACACTATATCCCACAGATAGCACAACAGTGCAAATGGAATCAGGGAACCTAGTATTGAGACAATTACCATGACCTGCCGAATTCTGAAAGCGAAGAAATGAAAATATAAAGTATTTTACTTCGTTGAGTGGGAAGCAAATCCATAACCTGGTTACAGCCTATCAATGCACCACAACTGGCCACATTTTTTTCGTAGAAATGAAGTTAAAACTGTCTTTTCAAGACTTTGTATGGGGAATTGCAAAACTCAATGCCATGCTACGTTTTATCAAAGTAGGGAAATGTATATTAGTACTCATTTCCCAGTGGCAATAAAGCTCATATAGTCACAACAATAATGTTTGTACACAGATGCCCTTACACTGTACAATGGCTTTTGCCTTACAGTCTTAAGTATGTTATTATAAAAATAAATATAAACACTTTTTATTTTTTTATTTATTTTTATTATTAAATCTTCAATTCGCTAAATCTATATCTTAAATGTTGATATCTAAGTAATAAGTTATTGTAGGTTTGTTGTTCGAATTTCCTATCCTGAATCTTTTGTGCAGTTGGTTAAACATGAATGAAATTAATTTTTAATCGACTGCAAAAAGGATTTCATACAAAATCTCAAAGTTAGTTGTTTTAAAACAATACTTATTAAAGAAATATCTGGCAATTTGACTAAATTGCACTATAATTAAAATGCTTTAAAATCTTATAGCTATAACAAAATATACCTTTTTCTTTGATTTTTTCCTCAGGTATATGATGCGGCTTTGGCGGTTGAGCCGGCGGCACAGGGGGCGCTGCAGCAGCGGCGGCGGCATGGGCTTGCAAAGCCGCCTGCTGCGCCGCCGCCAGCTGCTGCTGCGCCATCATCGTAGCCCATGGGTTGGGCCCCAAAAGATACGGCGGCAGCGACATGGCTGCGCCTTCTCTCTAAAATAACCACGTGGATGGTTTACATTTACCGATTTATAAAATAGGATCCAACCATTTGGACTTCAATAAATATTGAAGCAAAAAAGATAGCACAACTCACTTGGCCTACTTTGTCAGTAGCTTATTTTTTATGGTACACATTAAAAACATTCAACGAAATAAAGAAAACCTCCAAACTTAAGTAGCATTAGCAAAATATAGCTTAGCGGCCATTTGCTTTCGCATCATACTTGGTTAGTAGTGTTGCCAGTGTTTAATTAATTTTATTTATGCTGTCAAATTATAATATACCTGTATATATTTTTAATTTTAACATATATATTCATGCTTATTGGGTAAAGAGGTAAAGAATTGTACTTAAAATAATTACAGTATAAATATAGTAGGTTATATTTAAATGATTACATTCTAATCTAAAATCAGCTTAACGCTGTACCCCGCACACAGCAGGGTAGACAGAGGGAATCTAGTGTCACAACACTCCGTTCCCCATTTTCCGCCGAGTTCTGGAGACATTGTGTTGAGTGGTGGAAGTCAGCCCGCGCTTGTGCCTCGACACCAGAGTGAAGAAATGAAAATATAAATGTAAATAAATATTTCACTTTCTCGAGTAGGAATCAAACCCACAACCAGTCGATTTTAGTCACACATTGTGCCTCTGCGCCACAACTGGCCTCAATGAATCCATCTATTTCAATGAATTTGTTTTTTTATATTATTTTTAGTTTTTTTTTCTAGCAATACTTAGGCACAGATTAAACATGTCAAAACAATGCAAAAAATATTTGTCCTCCCTTGCAAGGTAAATAAAACTACTACGATTTTGAGTTGAGCCGTCTTGCAACATCCAATTTGTTTAAAATAACTACAATACAAACAAAATTTTACACAAATTCCTCTTGCCTTTACTTTTAAACCAAATATGTTTAAAAAAATACAATATATACAATATACTTTGCTCATAGTGCAAGGGAAAGAAATAAAAAGGAGAAATAAGTTTAGTATTTCATTTAACAATTTTAATTGAAAAAAAAGTGCATGCAGAAATCTCAATCACATCCGTAATTATTATCTCTAAATGCTAGTGGTGGTGTAAGAATTATATCATCAAGTACAGTTATACTGCTTCTTTTTAAATCTTCATTAATTTCTTCAATTGTTTCTCTCATAAGTTCTTCATTGACCGACTCATTACTTTCTGAATTCGTACTTGCAGAAGTTTCTTCTAGAACTTGAGTTAACGCTGTAGCTATATCTGAATCACTTCCACTTTCATTATGATGATCATTAATTTCATAATTTTCATTATTCTCAATAAATTGTGATGTATTATTTCTAGCAACATTTGAATCGTTATTGTTAACGTCAGCGACGGTTTCCAAATTAAATTCATTTTCATTAACCAAATCACAATTTTTATCCCATTCATTATCAGACATTTGATTTTGAAGCAATGGTTGTTCTAAATTATTATAACGATTATTTTTTTCTATAGTGTTAAGTAATTCAGTAGAATGCTTTACAGAATAAATATGTTCATTACTTGTAACATTTTCTTGAATAGAATAACTGTAACCCGTTGTTGAAATTGAAGTGTCATTATTAATTGCTTCATTAAGATTATTACTTGTCTGAATTAAGTCTTGTTTAGAGATAGATTTCGAACTATTAGGTCCTATTGTATCACTCATTACATCACTACTCATATTTAATTTATTATTTGATGTTACGTTCCGTTCTATTTTCATATTTTCTATAATCGTTGGATTGGCATTTTTAAATTCTAGAATCATTCTTTTAGGAGTTCTTTCAAAATCACATTTTTTACGAGATTCTTGATTTATTTTAGCATTTAGATCATAGAGGGTTCTCTCTATATCTGGTATTGGTGATTTAAGTATTTGAGGCTGAAATATTGTTACTTGAAAAAAATATATTAATACAAAACAAGGTTTTCTAAATTAATCAAAATTCTTTATACATAGTTATTATTTTATAAACTATTCAAAGAGTTTACCATTACTGAGGATATACGATAAACTGTTATGTCCCGAACAAAAAGATAAAGTATAAAAGAAATGGTTATGTCGTATAATCGTCTCTAATGATTGCGGGCTTAGTTTGGCTGACCAGAACATTTATAATTGATATTGTTTTATGTTAAGGAAAGAGAACAAATTGGTTATCGTTAGAAATCCCAAAAATGGCGTAAGTATTTAAGAAACACATAGTAATTAATTGTACACCTGTTTGTTTTTAGCAATAAGTTCAGTAAGCTCCTTTGCTAAATTAATAATGTCTTGTGAAAGATTAGTTTTAGCGGCCAATGCGAGGCCATAGTGCTCAACCTTCGTAACGCCAGGTTCGATTTTGTGTTGATAAATTATTTTTTTGTGTGAACCTTGAGAATTCGTTTCTTCTGTAACGGTTGTATGACAACTGTAATATAATATATTATGTTTTATTTGAACTAGAGACCGTCGCCGTAGAGATGGCGCAGGGACACAAGTGTGCGACGCATGATTGACAATTGAGCCAGAGGTTTATTAGATGGATACTCGTTTTTTCTCGATAATATGTTAAAATTATCAGATTACAGATATTTTCTGTACTTTGGCGAATGTTTTTATCATTATATATTTATAATGTATTATCATTTCGGAAGCGCCTTATGATTTTGTGCGAAATAGGCAGTAATAGGTTTATTCATAGGCGCAGTGGAACATTCTCTGCCTATAAACGCAATTATTGTGGATTTGATTCTCATTCAACGGAATCAATTGTTTTTTATTTTCCTACTCTGGTAGACAAATTGCAATGTTAAGTTCAACCTTTAAAAACGTAGTATATATATTCAGAAATCGAGAACAGAGTGTCTTAGCACTAATTTCTCCTTGCTTACTCTGCTACAAGTGGTAAAAAAAAATATTAAGCATCAGCCTAACTTATAAAACCAAACAGATATATGAAACAGTTAAACTAGCTAATTTTAGTAGAGAATCATATAATACTTTACTTCACAACATTAAAATATAAGTCTTGTAATCTAGTGAGATATAAGAAGTGGGTGGTGAAGAAAGTGAAGGCATCACTTCTCAAGAGCTCTTCGCATATCGCCCAAGCTATACTGGTGCCTTCTTCAATATTTGTTCCCCTAGATTAAGAAAAAAAAACTTTATTTATTAATAACAATTTTATAGACTTAAAATGGATTAATTTTAACTTAGGACTCCTCTAAATGGTGGGGCCTTCGATATCATGGTAAATTTGTGTAAGAAAATATCTACTGAATTGAGGCCGGTCGTGGCGCAGCTGCACGAGGTGTGACTTGGATGTGGGTTCGATCCCCACTCGAGGAGATGAAATATTTACTTAAATTAATATTTTCCATTTCTTCGCTCTGGTGTCGAGGTTAAGCGCGGCGTTGAGTTCTGCCTCTCAACACGCAATGCCTCCAAAATTGGGCAGAAAGTGGGGAATGGAGTGTCTTAACACTAGGTTCCCTCTGCCTACCCTGCTGTGTGCGAGATACAGCGTGAAGCTGATTTTGACTTTTATTTTAAAATATCTAACACCTAATGTTAATTAATCTATTTAAGTACCTACATAGATATATGTAGGTATATATATACGTGTATATTTTGCAGATTCAAGGCACAGTACTCCATTCCACTTTCAGTCGAAATTTCGAGACATTGGATTGAGTAGCGGATATCTATTCCAGAGCGTGGAAATGAAAATAATTTAAATATAATTTTTTACATGAGTGAGAATCGAGCTCACTACCATTGTGCTTACAGTCAGAGGTTATCCCAATGCCACCACAGCCTTAACTACTTATATTATATTATTTTGTATAAAAATATTTTTAAAAGTATCTATTAATAATACAATATTCAATTATAACTTCACCTGCATAGTTCATCTATTATAATCAAGCTTGTCGAAGTAAGACCTTTTAAAATATGCTGTGTTTCTTTCATCTATATGAGAAAACAATTTTATTTATCTATTAATAAAAAAATAAAGATATAAAATAATGTAACCTTTTTATCTTATTAAAACATAATATAATCGAACGGAATGACTTGCTAATAGTGTGTAAGTATTATGTATTATATAGATTATAAAGTCAATATAAGAGATAAGTAAATAAAAAAAACTAAGCTTACTTCTATAACGTAAGTAGAAGCGTTGAATTCAACATTATCGTTGAAACCAATCCTTGAAAAGATACGGTCGCATAAGCGAAGTACCGCGTTTGTTGCTGGTAGAAAGCAACCTAGCTAGAAACATAGAATAAAGCAAATCATTCAATAAAAAAATAAAATATAATATTAAATATTATTTTGCATACATTTAAGCTATTAAATAACATTTAAATAATTTTAAGCCCTACACATAACGTCCTGTAATATTTTTTATATACTACTTTAATTGTTACGTAAAATATGAGAACCACTTTTTTAATATTTAGATTTCCCAACTTAGGTAAGCGTAATAAAAATGATGTACAATTCAGTCGAGGAATTCTCCAAAACGCACGAATAAAAGGGTTGCTGATTCTCATTGACATAATAAACTATTAAACTTAACTTATTAAACACTTTAAAAAATGTTTAAAAGCTATTAAACTATTTCTACTTCTTGTACCAGCAGGAAAGGAAATAATCCTTCCCAAGATTAAATTAACTTGGTAATACTTGATCGCCCCCTTTGTTGTCAATAGTCACAAAGAAGATGAATTATTGAAGTAACTTTTTGTTTATTATTGAATTATTTTTTTTAGTTTAATAATTTAGCTATGTTGTATAAGAAAATCTTAATGTCGGCACTATTTATATCTTTTGCATATACTTAATTGTTTCAATTTAACTATTTTTAACACCTACCTGCGCCATAATTTGCATAATAGCAATCTGTTTTATATAAATACTCTTGCCGCCCATATTCGGACCTGTTATTATCGTAAAATTGTACTCTGGACTAGCAAACTGAAAATATAAAACAAATATTGTATTAGAAAATTTTATTAATAAATATGTATAAAAGGTCATTTGTCTGTAAACACACGCGGAAATTCATGATTTTCATTTCTTCGCTTTAGTAAATAAATAAATAATGGTGCAGGGTTGAGTTCCGCCACAAATTTTAGCAAGTGGAGAACGAAGTGTTTTAACGCTTAGTTGTTCACATCATATTGCCATTCACAGTTCATTCTCGGTCGACTCTCATATACTTGTATAATTGATTATACAAGCGGCGCTCTTTCTCTCATTTAGAGTAAATAACTAATGATGAGTTAAGGGATTAATAATAAGAATTTAAAAAAAAAATCAGCTTCACGTTGTATCCCGCACACAGCAGGGTAGGCAGAGGGAACCTAGTGTTAAGACACTCCGTTCCCCACTTTCTGCCGCATTCGGGAGGCATTGCGTGTTGAGTTTCAGAACTCAACGCCGCGTTTAACCTCGACACCAGAGCGAAGAAATGGAAATATAAATTTAAGTAAATATTTCATCTCCTCGAGTGGGGATCGAACCCACAACCAGTCGGTTTTACAGTCACATTTTGTGCCGCTGCGCCACGACTGGCCTAATAAGAATTAAACTGGAAGAAATATGTTTTGATATATTTTTGCAAGTAGGTACACTTACAATGTCGTTAGGAACTGGCATTACTTGAGTGTTGTAATCGAGAAGAGGATGAACGCTATTCCTTATTTCCAAATAACTATCGAATTCCGGTCTTATATATGATCCTATTGTGCTTGCCTTTAAAGAAAATATGATGAAATCAAATTTTATTAAATATGAAAATTTTTATTAATAAATTATTTAAATATTTTCAGGTCATTAAGAATACGCTGGCTCGGTCGCTATTATATGGCAGCGAAACGTGTGTATTGCAGCAGAAAATTGAAAGAAAGATGAATGCTGTGGAGATGCGATCTCTTCGTAGGATATGCGGAGTCAGATTAGCTGATCGAATTCGCAATGAAGAGATATACAGAATGGTAGATACTAGCGAGGAGGTGACGGTGAAATTAAAGAAGAACGTGCTCAACTGGTTTGGGCACATTGGACAAATGAGTGACGAAAAAATTTACAAAAAAAATATGAAGAAAAAGTGAGCGGTATGAGTTAAGTAGGGAAGACTAGGTATCAAAGATATTAGAGTAAAAACGTAAAAAGTATGAGTACCCCCGGAGGGCACGTACGAAGAGGTTGATGACAGTGGACGAGGCGAAAGGCAGAGACCGTAGAGTTTGACGCTGCCTTCTCTTTGACTACCCCGCTAGGGATGAAGCTAGGTTAGTTAGTTAGATCGTTAAGAAAGTTTATGACCACGTGTTTACAGCGTGATTCACGATTACATGTGCTAATGTGGGATTATACTTCCAGTAAGAGAAATATTTATCTCGTCGGTAGGTGTTTCCCTGCTCAAGTTAGATAAAACATATATGGGTATTCCCTGTTCAACGCAAAATTTTAAAAGTGGATAACGAAGAATCAGATCATTCATCAGATTGACCGTAAACGTGATGATTGTGAGTTCGATCTCCACTCATGGCAATGAATTATTTTTATATCCCTTCTGTGGTTCGACGAAGTGAGATAGAGTTTCGGCTTTTACCACACGTCTCGAAATCAGACAGAAAGCGTAGAACTGGACAGTAGATTCTTTCTCCTTGCACTATTATATGCGTGGAAAATCATTATTTATCACTAGGTCGCTGTTACAAATGACAGAAGTTATTTTTTTTTAAATAAATAAGTATTTAAAATCGTAATACGTGAGCCAATGCAAGTAAAATGTCTAGTTCAGCTACATTTTCGCATAATTTATAAAGACTTGACATAAACGGACGAAGTTCCTTTAACAATGACGATATGACTCTGAAATAAATATATTTTTGTTAATAAGATAAATTTTGTTAATATATTAGAAAATATGTCTTTTTTATTAAAAAATAATTATACATATTGCTCATCTTTTGTATTTCGTTTAACGATTCTTTAGCTTGATGGTCCAATACAACTAGTTCTTCTGTGGTCATTGTAACACTTGCTCCATTAAATGTCACCTATTCAGAAAAGTATAATAATAATATTATTTAGCAGTATAATATTAATATCTATACATATAATAAAATTATAACAACCCCATGTCTGTACATTACAGATATTTAAGAAAAAATAAGATGGGGGATCTTTATTCAACCAATAGAAGCCAAAAACATGATTTAAAAAATTTT
>DWQW01011409.1:0-11455 GCA_018249695.1 Heliconius erato demophoon
AGGCAGAGGGAACCTAGTGTTAAGACACTCCGTTCCCCACTTTCTGCCCAATTCTGGAGGCATTGCGTGTTGAGTGGCAGAACTCAACGCCGCGCTTAACCTCGACACCAGAGCGAAGAAATGGAAAGTTATTTACTTAAAGAAACATGCAATTCTTAAAACGTACTTCTTATATTGTCTTTACTTTCGCGTAAGTGAACATTCAGTATAAGCGACAGTATATTCCGTTTTATTTTTCTTCTGTCACATTACACGTTGCATACAACTGGTGATTTCAAACAAAAGAGAGTTGGCTTCGAGCCAGAATATTCATTTGACACTTTGTGATGTATTGATGCACGATTGTGTAATAATTTAGAGACGTAGTACGTTGTGCTTTTTTTTTAGGTTCACGCTGTACCCCGCAGGCATAGAAGGCAGAGGGAACCTGAAAACCTAGTGTTAAGATACTTCCGTTTTCCACTTTCCGCAGAATTTGGGAGGCATAGCGTGTAGAGTGGTGGAACTCAACGCCGTGCTTTGCCTCGATCTTAGAGCGAAAAATGTGTTATTTCTTCGAGTGGAAACCGAACCCACAATCTGTCGAGTTTACAGTAACGCGAGCAAATTTTTTAGCCTATGCTTACAATAAAATGTACCAATGTAGAATGATTATATGAAAGTCAATAAAATTTTATTTAATATTATTATTTTTATTTATTATTTCTATTTATTAGTACATATTTCATTATTTTTATTAACTCTAAAAACTGGTTACTTTAAAATTGACAGACAAGATCTAACGAGCTTGAAATATAGAAGCCGTAAATAAACTTCTAACGCCTTGTTACCATTAAATTAACTTTTAATAACTTGTTCTTAAATTGGCAAATCTAAATCGAGTCGATTCATAAAACTTGGCTAAGTGTATCGAGCGTTTATAAAAAATAATTGCTATCATAAAATTTGCCTTATAAGGACAGTATTATTTCTTGATAAATAAAGTGTTGAGGCCGTCGTGGCGCAGGAGTACAAGCGTGCGTTGTGGGTTCGATCCCACTCGGGGGAATAAACCATTCATTATTTTAATTTCCTCGCTCTTATGACCAGGCAAAGCGTTGCGTTTAGCTCCGTCCTCAACACGGAATGCCTAAAGAATTTGACAATATTAGGGGAACGGCAGTGTGTTAATGGGAACAAGGTATCACTAGGTTACCATGTTATTTTTGCCTATCCTGCTATGAGCGCGATACAGCATGAAACTCAAAACTAAGTAATGAGGCCTAAATTTAGAAACAAGTGTCAAGCTACTTTTTATTAATAAAGTTAAATAATTGTGTTATAAAGTGAGTTTTGCTTAAATCTATTTTTATGGAGAAACAGATATTAGTTGTTAATAAAACCGTCTTAATATTAACTACTACTTTATACAAATATTTATATTGTATACGTTTTCATAAAAATAAGATTTCATGAAAAAAAATAAAAAAAAATAAAACAGATATTTTAAATTCTTAGCGTGCTACTACGAGAGATACCAAGGCCAATATAACAGGAGCACTCAGATGGAGAGCGCGCCCTATTTTACACTTGTAGGGATCGATATTTCTTACATCCTCGTGCTTTAGGTTACAAGTCTATTTTGAGTGTAAGAGTTTATTAAGTTTCTAAAGTTTTAATGAGAATTTTGCACTTTTATCGATTATGAATGTCTAACTTGAGGCTGGGGTCGTAAGTTTAAATACAATACAGAGAAAGAATTTGTGTTTAGAAAAATAAAATAAATCAGCTTCACACTGTATTCCGCGTATAGCAGGGTAGGTAGACGGAACCTAATGTTAAGACACTCCGTTCCCCATTTTCTGTCGAATTCTGGAGGCATACGGTTTTACAGTCACACTTTGTGTCGCTGCGCCACAACTGGCCTTTGTGCCATAATATATACAATTATATAGTTTCGACCAAGCAATTTTAATTAGAATTTTTTTTTCACAGATTTTCTGCTTATTCGGAAAAAAAACGATCACTGAAATCTCCATTGAATCTGTAAAATATAGTAACCGGAGTAGTATTTGGTTTTATGTTGTTGTATCCAGCATGTAGAGTACGACACATCGTTCCCTAATTTCCGCGAAATTTTCGAGACATTACGTGTAGTGTCGGAACTCTACGCCGCGCTTTGTCTTATCACCATAGCAAAGAAACCATAATAATGGTAAAGACGAATACGTCGGTGTAGTTACGTTTACTAATTAGTACTTGGGCGTAGAAACTTAGTGTAATAAATTTTGTATAAAATAATATATAGCCTTTTATTTGTGATTGTATTTATTACAGAAACCACGTAACATTAATAGAAGTTAAATTTCATTTTCTAACAAAATACGAATACTTTTTGGGCCAAAATTAAGAGAAATATTCAAATAAACAAATCACTTTTCGGCAATGGATCATTCATTTCTGTAAACGGAATTCGTTATATTTAAGAAGGGTAGGAAAGGACTTTCCCATTTCAGGGGTTGGGGTATTACAGTCCATAACTTTGTGTTTGTCCTTACTTATACTTTGTTTATTCCCAATTCGTTTACATTTTCATGTAGACCAGTTCGTAAACAACTTAAAAAAAATAGTTTCAAGTATTTATCAGATTTATATCTGAACTAAGGTCGAAATGTGGGAGAATTTATGTTCGTAAAATTTATATAAACTTATATAGTTAAAGTATATTTTATAGTTAACTTATTAATTGGTCTTTTAGTTACCAGACTAAGTTTAGATAGGTCGGTTGTTGTGAGTTTGATTCTCATTCACAAAAACGAGTAATATTTTAACGTTCATATTTTCGGCTGGAGCTCAATTTTGCCTAGATTTAAACATTTTCACATTTCTTTAAACTTTAAACTATGAGTTTAAAGAAATATCTGAATATTAAAAATGAAATCATATGTATGGAGTCCAATTGAATATTTTCATTTTCTTCGCTTTGGTGTCGAAGCAAAGCGCTTCGTTCCTTCACTCAACACGCAATGCTTCCAGAATTCAGCAAATAATGGAATGACAACGGAGTGTCTCAACACTACCTCTGCAACCTGCTACCTACTGTATGCAGGATACAGAGTGACGCTTTGAAATAGCTTTAATTTAAAACTTACCAGTCAGTCAGTCAGACCAGTCGCAGGGGCACAAAGTGTGACTGTAAATTCATATTTACGGGATACAGCGTGAAACTGATTTATTTTTAAAATTTACATTTGCTTTGCGTACATTAAAAGTATATACACTAGTGTATACACAGCCACCATAAAGAAAACCGTACACTTAACATCTAACGATCGCCCTAATTGCTTTACGTTGATTAATGTAGGTGACACTCCTATACACTACTATATAGGAATGTATACAGAAACATACACCTCTATCCACGTCTCATCCGTCCTTGACATATTACTAAATTAGATGCTTAAATATATATATATATAAATATTTGTATCACTAATTTGGTTTGTTTTACGAATTAAATATGTGATATGAATATAATATTATAACATATACATAATATGAATTATCCATTTTTTAGGATATCTCGTCTTGTAAGTTGAAAAAAAAGAACAAAACTACATAGCATTCCATGGATTTACTCAGGATTTGCGACTAAAATGTAGACTTAACCTTTGTCTTTACCATTGTTTTCTTATCAGAACTAGAAAATGAGAGTTATAGATAGTTTATTTACGTTAATTAGAATGGAACCCACAACCGTCGCGCTTACACTCAAACGCTACACCACAACGGCCATAATCAACGGTACTTTGATTACTTATAAAATATATTCACGAACATTTTACATAGTGTAGTACGCAAGGTTTGATTCGAATTGCTCGCTAATGGCGGTCCTCGAGGAATTAGTCCACCAGTCATTTGAGTAAACTATCGAGTTCTATAATTTTTCATACTTTTTAATAAGTTTTAAATTAACCACTTAAACTATTTTATAATAATACTAGACATCGGCTGCAACTTTGCTTGTGAAATGTATAAGAAGTCTTTTGAAATTTCCAAAAACATTTTTTTAGAGCTTCCGACCCTTTCTAACTTATCTAAGTCCTGTAGTTTTGTTTATGTGTTGTCTGTCAATCGTTATCGTTATAGTAACAGAAGAGTTTATATGCAAAAATATAGTTTTCAATTATTATAACATTGAGATGAAATTGTAACAGTCTGAATACATTTGGAATATTTCAATATTCTGTTATATAAAGTAATGTAAATTATTAAAAAGGATTTTCTCCTCTTGGTATGGTATAGCGCAAAAATTGATCTAACTTGTGCATTTGAGCGAAAACTCAATACAAAAATATTCCACACCAAAAATATTTCTATAAAAGAGCTTCTAGTAAATTACGGAAAAAAAATGTAAACTAAAAAAGTATACAGATCATAAAAACAAACCCCAAAAACACTTGTTTCTATAAAAACACATATTCAAAAAACAACAAGAACAATTGACAAACACGTCCAACCGTGTACAGACACAAAAAAAAAAATAAAAAAATAAAACAGAAAATAAAATAGCTCAATTTTCCGAACCACCGCCGTCCCAATACTACTACTACTGTAACAATAAAAAATTTACCACCCACCGTACTCT
The DNA here is from genome assembly GCA_018249695.1 of Heliconius erato demophoon. Lineage (NCBI taxonomy): Eukaryota > Metazoa > Arthropoda > Insecta > Lepidoptera > Nymphalidae > Heliconius > Heliconius erato. The sequence continues at coordinate 4,628 of DWQW01011409.1, forward strand.
CACGTACATAGTAAAGCCAACAAATAGATTCTAGGTAATCTAATAGCGTCGTGTTTTACGGCTTAGGTAGTTTTACGATCACTATTTACAAGGTATTGGAGAGTTTGGACAACGCCTCTAGAAGTTTTATATTCACTTGTAAAGGTAACGTACTGTAAATTTGTAAAGTTTCACTGTATTTTTTTTTATAGTTTCACGCTTTATCCCGCACATATTAGATTGGGTGGATAGAACCTAATGTTAAGTCATTCTGTTCACCGTTTTCTGCTTGAATTTGGTATTGTATATTGAGAAAATTATACAATAGTTTCATATCACGTAATAAGAATAAATTAAAAATAAATATAACGTTATAATTATCAATTTGAATTTGATATAATTATAGAAATATATATAAAATGTATATACGACTATATAAAAATAATAAAATTATTACATAAATATAACATATATATAAAAAAAGAATAAAAAATTCCAGACGCGGATTATAATATGTTCCAAAACAGTAGAGAAAATATAGGCAGGGTTTTGTGAGCTCAAGAGCGGGAGCCCATACCGCATTGCAGTGCCACGTGAAGCTATTTTGTTTATTTGTTTACGAAATATTCCTTTTTAAAATTTGAATTTACTAGCTGTGATAGTTAGTCGAGAAGTTAATAGAAAAGTATTGTAAAAGTAATTTAGTAATTTTGTTAAAGAAAAAACTAATTATTAATTAAAATTTTTCAAAATTCTTAGTAAAATTAAGATAAAAGTAAGTAAAAAAAGAAATAATTAAACGAAATTGATTTCTTCACTGAAACGAAAGATTGAAAATGAAAATTGAAAAGGATGATCGTTTTCCGTCATAGTTTCATTCCGATTGATCTGTAAAATGAACTATTTTACATTTCCTTGTTGTGATAAGAACCACAAAGTTCAAATTTTGGGCGAAAAGGAGGAAACTAAATGTCCTAACATAGTTTCCTCTACCTACCTATAGGGGATAAAGCGTGAAACTGCCATATTTAAATAAATTACTTAATTTAAAAAAAATGCTTGAAACACAAAAAAATCTAATATTTAAAACTCAAATAAACTACGGCAATAGAAAAATATCATAACGACAACCTCTTCTATGAACGACTCGTATAATTAAATAACGAGATATTCCGGCCACATCTCCACATTACGTGGAGAGTACTACAGTCTATTGTAATGTGTTTTGTAGAGCTGATGTGTAACTCATACATACAAAGTTGTATGGAATTGTGAAATGATGGTTCGTATGCCTTTGTTACACTAATTGTAAATGTCTGGATTGCATATTGTGCGTGGTGTGGTAATTTTTCTTTTATTATTTTTGTGATATTAAGCTACTTTAGTATTTAACACTGTCTGTACTTAGAATATATATGAAAAAATATATTATTTTACCTTAGCAACGGCTAAATCGATTAAGATGCAGTTTACACTATTATATTTTGGCAAATCTTAACATAGTATTTAGTGTGTGGTTTATTTTAAACGGTTCATAATTATAAAAGTTAGTACTTTCCTATGCAGACGAAGTCGCGGACATACCTAGTTAAGAATAAACCGTGAATAAGAGTAAAATGCAGCGTTGAGTTCCACCATTTAACATATAATTTAGTTTCAAATTCCGGCGAAAAGTGAAGAAAGAATTGCTTAAGCATTTGAGTACTACTATGCGGGAAAACGTGGAGCTGCAATGAAATTTGGAGGACCAACTAACCAACCTATACGTACTTGTATGAAACTCTTCTGTTACTGACTGACGGACAAACAACGCACAGACGAAACTACTAAGATTCGAAAATTGAATTTGTCATATAAGTAGGAGTGTAGGGAAACACTAAGATAAAGTTTCTCTAAAAGTCCTTCGGCAACGAGAAAAGACAAGGCTTTTCATCTTCACTTCAAAGTCCATACACGCAAAGTTGCGGGCGAAGATAAGTTTTTTTTAAATAAAATATTAGTGTCAATAACTTTTAAATCCTATTTAATATGTTCCAACTATACTAAAGTAGAATTTAATATAATACGATATACTTTATTATATTATCTATATTTTGACATAAGGAAGGAAAGTCGTTTCTCTTAAAAATTCATGAGTCTACGTTGAGTATGTAACGGAAATGTCAACTGTAATGACATATTATTAATAATTCAGTATAATAGTGTTCCCATTAGAGAAAGAGAAAATAAATGGAATTATTAATACGTGATATGAGATTTTGAAATTATATATATTTTTACGGCAGGAGGCCGTCGTGGCAGAAGAGTGGAGGCAAAGCATGGCGTTGAGTTTCGCCACTCGACACGACATGCCTCCAGAATTCGGCGGTAAATCGTGAACGGAGCGTCGTAACACTAGGTTTAGGAAAAAATTTGAAAATTATACATTTGTGGTTAAATCCTAAAAAATAATAGCCTTAAAAGGGGAGCAAAATTTGGTATTAAAGCCGCTAGTTCAAGTAAGGTATCAAATGAAAGGGGCTCTGGCTAAGCTAAGCTGGAATTTCAGAAAAAAGCTCGAGACCTCCAATTTTTGTACGGACCCCTCGGTGGGCGAATCCGACTCGCTCTTGGTTTTTTTTTAATTTTATATAATATATGTTAATAATACTTTACTATCAATAAGTGTTTTTTTTTGGCATTGACGTTGTATCCTGCAATATAGGTGGAAAGTGATAGTGATAGAAGGTTATACTGGGAATAGAATAGGTAAACTAGGTGTGTTAACGCCCAATATTAATAACCTATCTCCAACGTCAATCTTAGATCGTTTCATATATCTATCCAATCTAGAGATTGCATAGATATATGAAACAATCTAAGATTGACGTTGGAGATAGGTTATTAATATTGGGCGTAAGACACTGAGGATTGGAGCTGGATTGGATTGGGACGGCGCGCGTCCTTCTGTTACCAGAGCGAGGGAAGTACCTTGTTATAATACAAACTAAAATCATTTGATATTTAATATAAAAACTATGTTATTATAATTTTAGATTATTATAATTTTATGTTTTAATTACTTATCAACTTAAAGACGGATATCACAACCTTGACGCATAGATAAGTAACTCATAATTAGATATCATATGAGGCGTTTCGTGGCGTAGAGGCAAAAGCGTGTGATTGTAAACGCGATGGTTATGGGTTCGATTTCTACTTGAGGTAGTAAAATATATAATATTTCAATTTCGCGCGGCATATAGTTTCACTACTTGACGCGCAATGCCTCAAGAATTTGGAACCTTTTGGCGGAAAGTGGAAAACAAAAAGAATATGGATGCGGAAAGGAGTGTCCACTAGGTTCTCAGGTTCCCTCTGTTTACCTACATGCAGGATACAGAGAAAAGCTAAATAAAATACAGAATACTTTTAACATTTTTAAAATGTTATTTCACCCTAAGGAAATAAGTAAAATATACTACAATTTAAGAAAATTATGTGTGTGAGGAAAAATAGTCTATATTTGGCTCCCAATATCGATCAGTCAAAGTCAGTTGTTAAGGATCCCATAATCTATTCATTATTTTGGTTACTCGCGAGGCTATAATATTATATTTTGCTTGTACTACTTGTATAAATACTTCTATGTATGCTTTATACATTAATATTTATATATAAAATAGTTTCGTTCATATTTCTTTTTTGTAGTAAAAATAAAATATGTAGTTGAAATATTGTTTTCTTTTGGCAAAATTGGACGCCATTTTTATTTTTTCGAGACCTTTTAAAATAAAATCAGCTTCACGCTGTGTCCCGCACACCGCAGGGTAGGCTGAGGGAACTTAGTGTTAAGACACTCCCCGCTTTCCGCCGAGTTCTGGAGGTATTACGTGTTGTGTGGCGGAACTCAACGCTGCGCTTTGCCTCAACACCAGAGCGAAGAAATTAAATTATTACATATTTCCTCGAGTTGGTATCGAACCTACAACCTGTAGCGTTTACAATCACAGGATTGTACCACTGCGCCACGATTGGCGTAACCTAATTTATTTTTATAATTAATATTCGAACCCGCAGTTTCCGGGTAACAAACCTATGACCAGAGTCAGTCACTTGTGCCACAGCGCCATAACGACTCCTTGCTATTAAGCTTTACCGGCTTTTGTTAGCTTTTACTCACAATTTAAATTATAAATGGGAAAAATTGTGAATGCTTTAAAAATATGAAGTTTTAAGCATACAGTACTCGACCTATATATTTGTGAGTACGAGCTATATAAATTGAAATGCTAAGTCATTTCATAGTTGTTTGTAATACAAAATATTTAATCTATATCTATGTATATAGTTGATTTGACTTTGACGCGGTAATCTCAGGAAATACTGGTCCGAATTATTATTTTTTTTGTGTCAGTATAGTTTATTTATCGAAGAAGGCTTGTGGCCAGTCGTGAAGCAGAGGCACAAAGTGTGACTGTAAAACCGACTGGTTGTGGGTTCGATCCGCACTAGAGGAGATGAAATGTTTATATAAATGTATATTTCCATTTCTTCGCTCTGGTGTCGAGGCAAAGCGCGGCGTTGAGTTCTGCCATTTAACACGCAATGCCTCCAGAACTCGGCAGAAAGTGGGGAACGGAGTGGTTTAACACTAGGTTCCCTCTGCCTACCCTGCTGTGTGCGGGATACAGCGGGAAGCTCAAGATATATTTTTATATCACATTTCAACACAGGTTAATTGCTCTCTGGAGATATTGCCACTATATTAGTATTAGAATGATTAAGAAAATTAAAATATTTATTATATCTATCTATCAAGGTGAAAGAAGGGGCCAGAGAGAAGAAGAAAGACGGGTTGTGGGTTCTATTACTACTCGAGGCAATGTAATATTTAATGTTTTCATTTCCTCGCTCTGGTAAATAGGCAAAGGGCGGAGTTGAATTCCACCACTCAATTGTGTATTACCTCCAAAGTTCGGTGGAAAGTGGTGATTGGAACTGTCTAAACGGAAACGGAATGACTTAACACTAGATTCCCAGGTTCCGTCCACCTACCCCGCAATATACGGGATAGAAGGTGAAGTTAAAAAAACCGTTAAGAATATAAACATTTATCCGAGTGACATGTGAATCGACAGCTATGGTCACAAAGGCATGTCTATTATGCAACAACAGCCAATATATTTACAGTCATGTATCCATCGCTATAACATGAATTCTAAGACAATACACGCGACAGGTTTGGATTGGCAGGGAAATGCCTTGGAAATCTGCCTATGAACAAGGACTACTATAACTGAAATGCGTTCAAAATGTTTATATTACCAAATTATTTTATTAAATTATAGGGAACGGAGGGAACCTAGCGTTAAGTCACTCTGTTCTTTACTTTCAACTCAATTTTCGATACATTGCGTGTTGACTGGCGGAACACAATACCGCGCTTTGTCTTCTTACTAGAGTAATTGAAAATAATAAATTTCTTAATCAAAAAATAATAAATTCTATACACAAAATGTGTTTTATACGTTAAAATAAGTACGAAAAGTGTGAAAGAGAGAGAGAGAGAGAGAGTGATAAGATAAGTTCAACAAAATGAAACCACAAGTCGGTCGTATGGTGAGAAAAGTTTTAAAGACTCCATTATACGGCTGAATTTCTATGAAAGAATATAAATGAAAGGAGACCAGTTCAAATACAGTTTTCATTCGAATAAACAAAAGCTATGTGAAAGCTGAAGATGGTAAAAAAACTATTTTTGTTGGGTTTTTTTTTGTTTTAATACTATTTCTGGATTTGAATTGACACTATTATTGCTTAGTAAATTATATATATTATAAAATTATCAAAAAGGAAACTTTTATCCCACATGTAGTAGTTTGGGTAAAAGGAATGTAGTGTTTAGTCACTTCGTTTTTTATTTTTGCAGAAATTTGAGACATTGCGTTTAGAGTGGTGGAACTCAACGTCAAACTTTTGTGTTACCAGACCGGGAAAATAAATCAGAATGGGGATCGAACCCAATACCATCGCGTTAATTATAATTTTTTGTTTTTTTATAATAAGAAAAAATAACAAACTTTCAATTGATACGATATACTATGATTCTTTTGAATGAGCTTTTAAACTTGGTTTTAGTAATTATGCCTCAAATAGCGCCTCATTAAAAATCTAAACGCGAATGAATGTGTATTTGAGAAAACATTTTTATAATGATCTGCTTATTATTTCAGAATTTTTTACGGTTATTTTTAGTCTTTTTAAGGTTATATTTTTTTATGGTTATTATTACTCCACTCCATTATTACTCCTTTTCGAAAAAAAGAGTCGCTTAAAAATTGACGTAAGCGCGGCGTTAAGTTCCACCACTTACCACGCAACATCTCAAATCAAGATTAAATTGGAGAACAACGTATGTTAACACAACATTAGCTCTGTCTATCCAATTTTTTATGCAGGAAAAAAACGAGCTTAAAGTAAAATCCAATTCTAAGTTTGTAGGTACCTCTATAAATTTAAAAAGGTTATTGCAAGTCAATGTGCGAGTACAGCCGAGTGAGGTACCGACGAGACTCCAAAGCTTCAAAGCTAAAAATTGCTCAAACATGAGCAGTTTGTTTGCTCGTACTTTGTCTGGTACATTTTGGTATACTTTGTTTATTTTCACTTTAGGCAACAATTTTTTTCTGAAAAATAAAATATCACAGCTTCACGCTGTATCCCGCGCGCAGCAGGGTAGGCAGAGGGAACCTAGTGTTAAGACACTCCATTCCCCACTTTCCGCCGAAATCTGGAGGCATTGCGTGTAAAGTGGCGGAACTCAACGCCGCGCTTTGCCTCGATACCAGAGCGAAGAAATGGAAATAT
>DWQW01011410.1:0-11455 GCA_018249695.1 Heliconius erato demophoon
AAATAAGAAGAGACTTGAAAAATTACTAATTTTGGTACAAAAAAACTAAAATATCGAAAATATCGAAAAAACCGGGATCCCGGGATTTTTCTGAAGTCGATATCGAAAATCCCGGTTTTGCTTGAATAGTCCGATATTGCGACCCCTAGTCTTAACACTACTGTTAAGACACTCTGTTCCCCACTGCAATACTGCTGTATGCGGGATACAGCGTGAAGCTGATTTTTGATTTGTGTTATCAATATTAAGCAATATCTAAAATTGCAACAATATAAATAATAGCGTCTGCAATTTCTAGAAGAGATCATAATAGGAACTTGATACTTATACAGGATACGGAAAATGTAAACTCATCAAACTAATTGGATTCCTGTTCTAAACCTTTGAAATTTAAATTATTTATCAAAAGGTGTCGAGGCAAAGCCAGACATTTCCAGACTTTCGCCATTCAACACGCGATGTCTCCAGAATCTGGCGGAAAAAAGGGAATAAAAGGAGTCTCTCAACTAATTTCCCAGGTTCCCGCTAAATAAAAAATAATTATGTAACATAAAGAATATCAATCATAAGGCCTTGGAAGCGCGAAGCGTTCCAAATTACCGCTCAAATAGAATTTCCGAAGCTAAATTAATCACTTTCCTACAGAATGGCATGACTGGCGGTTCTGAACAGCGTCATAAGCCGATCTAAAGTACCTACCGTGTAAAAAAATGTGCGTTAAAACATAACCCTTCATGATGATGTTGGTTTATAGTATTTCGGATGTTTTGGAATAGAGGCGATGGTAGTGAGTTCAAATTTTACTTTAAGGATTCCTGTTTTTTAAATTCTTTCGCTGTTGGGCATATTGCGTATTTAAGTTTATGAAATGTTGCGTATGGAAGTTTCTTAACGCGAATAGTGTCTTAATACTAGGTTCCAAGGTTCCCTATCTTGTAATGTCCCGCACAGGGAAGAAAATTATATTGTGTCTCTACTTATAAAATATATTTTTTTTAAATGGAAACTGAATGTGACAGACATAACTAGAATTATGTATAACACATGCCACATTTATAGTCTTCCTCGAAAAATATTCCTAATCAAAAAGATTTTTCAATTTTTTTCTTTCTTTTAGAGATGATTGCTGTCAACGAAATAAAATAAAATAAAATACTCTACAGCTTCATAATATTGGTATAGATATGAAACCACAACCAGCAAATCCAAACAGATCTATAATAACAACGACAACTACGACACAAAGGGGTTATAATAATTAACATTAAACATATGAAAACATTAAACAAATATGAAAATCTAGCCAGTCGTGGCCAATTGTGGCGCAGTGGCACAAGTGTACAATTGTAAACGCGACCGGTTGTGGGTTCAATTCCCACTCGAGGAAATGAAATATTATTACTGGGAACAAGGCCAAGCGCGATGTTGAATTCCTACATTTAATAAGTAATATCTCCCGAATTCGGCGGAAAGTGACAATCGCAAGTGTTTTAAAGGGAACGAAGAGTCTTAACACTAACTCCTATTTAGGTGATACAGCGTGAAGCTAAAAAAAAAACAAGAACAATAAAATTCTAGACTGATATCCGTATGAAATAACGATAACAATGTCAATTATACTACATTCAAACCTTGTATAGTACCAACATCTCCAGCTAAAACAAACAGACAAGCCATTTCAATCTAGCCAGTTAGAGACCGTTTGTCATCCATTAACACAATATAAGTAATCGAATCGAGTCGGTCCGAGCCGAATCGATACATATCTCGGATGCCTCTGATTCAGGCCTGAAACCGTTATATTCGATAACAAATGGCAGTCAGGCATGCGATGTAGAATGCCTTTGAAGATAGTATAATTGGTCCTGTCAATACGTTTTGTTTATAACTAGAAACTAAATTTGCCTTATGAATCTTTTATTTTATATCTCTCCGCATTTCTTCTCCTAATAGCTAAGAATCAAATAAAGACAGTTAAACTTTTCATTTTCATAGGCCCATTTATAAAAACTGGAGAAATTATATTTGTCTGACCAAAACAGAATATTCATATGGCTTATCCGCTTACGGTCTTCATGTATACGCGCGATTCAGGGTCATCGTCGCCAAATTTTTTTAGCAGTGTACGTAGAGACAGCCTGGGAGTCAAATGTCAGGCACTCCGTTCCCATTAAGACACTTCCATTGCCCATTTTACACCGATTTTTGTAGGAATTGCCTAATAAATAACGGAACTCAACGTTGTACTTCACCATGTTAACAGGGCGAAAAAGTGAGTAGGAATCGAACCCACAACCGTCGCGTATACTTCTTTACGGATTATTTACGTGCATTTTACGTGCATCCGTACTCTTATCTACCTACGCCATGACATTAAAAGATAATTATCTAATTTCAATACATTAACAATGCTAGCAATGCATAAATACTTTAATAAAACCAATAAATAAAGAAAATTACAGGGAAATCAAATATTTATTGATAAAAAAATATTACCGCCACACTAAATACATACAACTTAACAAATTTCTAATTTATCATATGTAAAATAAAAAATTACATTTTAAAAATAATTGAAAAAAAAAATGATCACAAAAAATATTATATACACTATTTTAACACAAAATAATTAAATTATACAGCAGAGTAGGCAGAGAGAGGAAACCTAGTTATTGCCTACATAGTGCCTCAATTTTTGAGATATCAATTGGTGTAAATCAGCGTCACGCTTTGTCTCGTGGAGGATTTAAAAGCGTTGAGTTACGATGGCTTTAAATTATTAAAATATAAATATCAAGGTTTTTTTACAGTATCAGTCCAACAGAATCTTGCGGGAATTCTATTTGGACGTTCCAATTCGGAGCCTGAGGGAATCGCTTTAAAATTACTTAAAACATTTTCGCCTCTGGCTAAATTATCGATTCTTTCAACTTTGCTCATATTAGTACCAGAAGTTGTCCTATGAAAAGTAGATGAAGTCTTCGTCCTGATATTTTTACTTTTTAAATCAACGTATGCCAATTCTTCTTCAGAACTCAAACATTCTGTGACATTTACTATATCTCTACCTAGTTCTTCTAATTTGGAACAATGAATTTCTTGAAGAGTACCATTATTTTTGTCGTTTTGTGCATTCGTAATATTTTCTAATTTATTTTCTATATTTGATAATTTATCAAATATATGATCGAGCCTCGTTGCTTGATTTTGCATAGCGCTAAATATATTTTTTATTTCATCATCTCGGTCCTCTAACTTTAAAAAGCATTTCTCAACGGCTTTAACTACTGGTGAACTTATATCTTCACAAAATAATATCCTATCCTTTTCATTCATGAGATGCATTTTAATGTTTGCCTCATTCGATATATTCATATATTCAGTTGCAATCGCTTCAAAGGACTCCGAGGGAAGTATCTTTTGGTTTCTGTATTTATGTTTCTTCGGACATTCTTTCTTAAAATGAGTTTGCTCCGATACTTCAGATAAAGTGTATGATAATGATTTATTTTCGTTCACATCGTCGATAGTATTATTTTGTGACGAACGACTTAACGACTCATCTGTACTAATTTTTGCTCCATTACGTTTAAATTTGTCACATTTTATGATTTGTGCTATTTTTGACTTGCCTTTGTCAAAAGTGGCGTTCCCTACAGAATTTACACTATGTTCACAAGCATCGTGCTTCCTTTTGGAAGTTTTCTTTGACTTGATTGTATAATAGACTGGCTCTGCGCTTGTAGCTGGAATTGTCAGAGGTATAATATCTTTGGCAAATTTGATTGTTTGCTGAAGTACTGGGTCTGTTTCGTCTGCATTATTAATAACTTCGGTCCTAAAGCAACCAGTCCATCGCTTGTCGTGATCAAATTGTTGACATTTATCAGAAGTTTCTCTAAAATTTAAGATTTCTTCCGATACTTTCGTTCTATTGTCTTTTGTAAAATATTTTTTATGTATAAATACAAGAGGATTATAAGATTTTTTATCTAGTACATAATCAGAAAAGTTTACTCCGTCGATATTTAATGTAGATGGATCGAAACCTGCAAATAACATTACAAAATATTATATTTCCAATATTAGAGTATGCAAAGGCCAGTCGTAGCGCAGAGGCACCAAAGTGTGAATGTAAACGCGACTGGTTATTGGTTCGATCCCCACTCGAATACTAGGTTCCCTCTGCCTACCCTGCTGTGTGCGAAATACAGCGCGAAACCGATTTATTTTATTTTATTCAAAATCCAAAATAGTATGTACTTACCGAAAGCCATTTAGATTTCGTTTATTATATAAACACATACATTTCATTGACATAAGGGATATATTGAAATATAGGTATTCTTTATAAATATAAAGAAAAACCTAAGAGGTTGTATATGAAAATTACAATGTCGAAAGCAGGTTATTATGTCGGAGGGAAAGGTTGAATGTATTTTTACAGCATAAATTGCTTTATTACATGTTGCATAACATCGAGACGGATCATGTCAAGGTACTTTTTAAAACAGCTTTTTTCTTTCAAGATTTATTGTAATTTTGCTACTTTCTTTCAAATATAACATTGTATTTAGGGCCGCGTGGTGCAGTGGCACAAGTGTGTAACTGTAGACGCGACGGTTGCTGGTTCTATTTGCACTCGGGAAATAAAATTTTTAATCTTTTCATTTCTTCGCTCTAAACGCGGCGTTGACTTTCACCACTTAATACGCAATTCCTTAAACGACGGGAAGTATCGAACGGAGTAACTTAACAGTAGGTTCCCTCTGCCTACCCTGCTATTAGTGGGATACAGCGTCATGGGGGATATAAGAACCCTATATATAACTTATAACAATCATTGTTTTCAAAAAACATTAACAAAATAAGTAAGACCAAATAGAAATCGCAAATAAAACTATACAGTGTGTGTGAATTTAAAGTAAATACGAGTTTTTATCTACTTCGCGATATCAAATACTCTGGAGAAAATTTTTATCTATAACATAATATGGCTTATTTTATTGCTAGTGGCTATATACTTCTTTAGATGGAGGTATCTCACGGTGTAAAAAAGTAGATTTCTTTTATCTTTTTATGAAATATGAGGGAACGTAACAGGATAGCATGCGTTCAACTGCGTTAAATTACGCCATTCAACAATCTATATATATTTCCAGAATTCGGCGGAAATTTGGGAACGGAAGTGTTCTTAATTGGAATAGAGACTTAACACTAAGTTTCCAGGTTCCCTCAGCCTACCCTGCTATGTGCGGGATACAGTGTGAAGCTAAAGAAAAGGGAAAAATATATTAGATATTAAACATTGACTTTAAACGATCGAAATAAGGTATATTGTAAGCCTTACTATTCAGAGTATGAGCTTTTTAAGTGACAAATGACAGGAAGTACCGGGGACGGCTTTAGTGCCAACACTCTAATGTCGGCACCGTAAATGTAATATCTCGAATTTGGTATTTTAATGTTAAGTTTAATAATATTTTATTTTTAAAATTAAATTAAATCAGCTTCACGCTGTATCCCGCACACAGCAGGGTAAGCAGAGGGAACCTAGTGTTAGGACACTTCATTCCCCACTTTCCACTGAAATCTGCACGCATTGCATGTTGAGTGGCGGAACTCAACGCTTTGCCTCGACAATTCAAATTTATAATATTAATAAGCATAGTAAGATAAATATAAGATAGATTATCACATACATAAGTAATGTTCGCAGTATACGAAAGAGAATCCATTATTAAATACTGAGGCCAAAATAAAAATAGGCAACGGAGTGTCTTACCATTATGTACTCTCTGCCCGCTGATGCGTGCGGAATACAGCGTGATGCTAAAAAATAATGATTATTATTGAATATTTTTTTAACAAATCGTTGAATTATTTTGATAAACCTTCTCAGATTTCTAGTAAAATGAAAGTTCATATTTGCGAAGGGCAAAAAATTAAATAATAATATAAAGGTATTACTTAAGTAACAAATCCACAAATGTGTTACTATATCATCCTGGTTGGCGAAAGTCGTATACCCAGAGAGTTTTTTTTTCAGCTTCAAATTGTACCGTGCATATAACAGCGTGGGCAGAGGGAACCCCCAGTATAAAGCGCTCCATTTCTTACTCAATTTTCGAGATTCGATGAGTAGCGGAGCACAAGGCCGACGATTTAGTTGTGGGTTCAAATTCCGAGTAGGAATCGAACCCACAATCGTCACATTTACTGTCACATCTCAACTAATGCATACGCATGTGTATACGAAATTTCTTTATAAAACTTTTAACTTTATTCAACAAAATCTGTATGTTGAACTATTTAGCCAAAAAATATTCTTCTTCTTTTGTTGCGGCTCTTTTGACACGAAACTTCTTTGTTTCTCGTCTGTGGCATCCACATCTGTGACACTGTGGCGTCAGTTCATTTTCATTTAACTTGGATTTTCTTATGAGACCCGCATTGTGTATACGAATATTCTTTAAGTCTTTATGTTAGAGATTTTTTATTTGGCATAACTTTAATAAGGTTTTTTGTTGAGAGCGACAGTCAAGTGTGTTTATTTTTTTTTAATATTTGCTGACGGGTTTTATTGTCACTTTATTAAAATTTGAGCGTATAATTTATTGTGTTCGTCTCTATGCATTTAACAATATCGTTTGAGATACAACAGATAGAACGGAACAGAATTTTTCTCTTCTATAAATTTTTTATACTTTTATTTATTTTATATTGAGATTTATTTGATACTATGTTTACGAAGGTCAACCGAGGTCTTACGGTACCTCTCTTACCGCTCACTTTTCCATCATATTTTTTTTTGCTATTCTTTCATCACTCATTCGTTCGACGTGCCCAAACCAGCTGAGTATGTTCTTCTTCATTCTCACCGTGACATCCTCGCTAGTACCTGACACTCTGTGTCACCTCTTCATTACGGATTCAATCAGCTAAGCTGACTCCGCATATCCTACGAAGAGATCGCATCTCCACAGCATTCATTTTTCTTTCATTCTTCTTCTGTAATACCCACGTTTCTGCCGTATAACACCGTCAGGTTTAGCCATTATTTTCTTCCAGAGAAAATGGTTACTGCAACTCACATTCTCATGTCAGTTCTGCAATGAGCACTGCATCATCTGCGTACAGTAAGCAATTTACATTCAAGTCACCTACTTTCACTCTCATGTTCTTTTGTTTCACTCCTTGGAGATTAAAAAAAAATTAAAACAAACATAAAAAAACTACATAACATTAAATTGGAAGGCAATGGAATTAAAATTTAATTTGAATTTTAATTCCTGCTTCTTTTTCCTTCTCTTTTTGTCCAATTTGATTCACCGTGCTCATCATACTGCAAAATGAAGAGATAAAAGGAGTCCCTATGACTTGTGATGTAATTGTAAAAGAAGAGCTCCCTTGAAATGAGCATTATCGTTCACCTCCTCTGTCCGAGTTTACTCTCTACCAAACCAAATTCAAGAAAATTCTAATAGTGCCGTCTTTGAAGGATGATCTAAAAAAGAAATAGATGATAGTTCTAGGGTAGAACAATTTTTTACCTAGGTTCCCAGGTTCCCTCTAGCTCTGTTTAAATAAAAAACTATAAATTACTCTGTTATATCTCTCGCTCCTCCTACCTCGTTTCACTTCACTTCACTAGTTATCTATTCCCAGTCAGTACGTTGGTAAGTTTACTTCGTTTAGTTTGTGTTTACTTTAAAGTTATGATCTTTAGAGCTAAGGGATTCATATGAAATTGTAAGTCCTAAAAGTACATCACGGTTTAGATTTCCGAAGTACTTAAAGACACTTGTAATACAGGGCCATAAGAATATGACTGTAACGCGACGGCTTCGAGTTCGAATCCCACTCGAGGAAATTAATTATTATTGTTTATTATTATTTTCATTTCTTCACTCTTGCAGCACTAAGGCAAAAGCCAAGCGTTGAGTTCGGCCACTCAACAAAAAATACAGCGGAAAGTGGGGAACGGAGTGTCTTAACTCTAGATTCCCTCTACCAACCATGTTATATGCGGAATACAACAAAAAGCAATTTTTTTTTAAATACCTAAAGGTTTTTACATTTATTTAGCTTTAAATTTTATAGAATTGCAACGACAGCTTGTAAAATATCGGTCAAAACCATTGTCGAGTGTAGAAGCTTTATAGAAACAATGGACTTAACGCTTTATTCCGACGTAACGTTTCATTTAAAGATATTCACATAAAAAATAATAGGCGAACACTACATGTAAAATTCTTTTAAGACTACTTTACTATACTCCTTTATCATTTGTTTGTGATTATATAGAAATTAATATGTGTTTTTAACTGATTTTTAGAGTCCCGTAACTCTTAAAGAAAAAAGGAACCCTTATAGGATCACTTCTCCGTCCTTGTCCGTCCGTCTCTCCGTCTGTCTGTCTGTCAAGATCCTTTATCTCAGAAATCTACGGTCCCTTGATTTTCTGAAAAAGACATGTTTCTACATTTATTTTGAAAAAAGGCCACTCATGGCGCAGGGCATAAAGTGTGACTATAAAACAGACTGGTTGTGGGTTCGATCCCCACTCGAGGAGATGAAATATTTATTTAAATTTATATTTCCATTTTTTCGCTCTGGTGTTTGAGGCAAAGCGCGGTGTTGAGTTCTGCCACTCAACATGCAATGCCTCCAATTAGGCGGAACGTGGAGATCGAAAATATCTTTTCTAAAAAGAAATGAAAGAAAGTAGGCGTCCTTTTCCTTTCTTAATGGGAACGTGGCTTAACAGTAGGTTGCCAGGTATTCTCTGCCCACCCTGCTATGCGCTGGATGCAGCATATGGTGAAGGTAAAGGGTACCTGGGAACCTTGTATTAAGACATCCCGTTCCCATTAAAACACTCTTGTTCCGTACCTACAGCGGCAGAATTCGATGCTGCGTTTTGTCTTGTTGCCCGAGCGAGAAAATAAAACAATTAAATATTTCATTAATGGAAATCGAACCTACAACCTCTAGTGTTTACAGTCACACGCTTGTACGCCGACTTACATCTTTTTTAAAATATCGATATTTCTCGATCTTTACATCACCTTCTTTCAGTATCATCAATACTGTGTTCTCAAAGATCAACTGACATCACTCACTCTTGCTTCATAAACCTTACATTAAATAATATCAAATTTTACCATAAAAATACCATTTATATTTATTGGAAGTGGGGAACGGAGTGTCTTAACACTAGGTTCCCTCTGCCTACCCTGCTGTGTGCGGGATACAGCGTGAAGCTGATTTGATTAAAATACCATTTATTTAATAATCAGATATAAACTATTCCAATATTCCAAATATATGCAAACCAGCCACCAGTATATGGAAACGTGTAGATTAATCGCACTAAAACTGGTTTCAAACTCCGTCCGGATAGAGATACTAGGTACTAGTGGATATTGTAAATTCTCCTATAACCCAGATCTAAAGTTTTAGTTCCGAAAGCTGTGGACTTTCGATACACCTCGAATATGTTGTGACTTACTTTTGCTAGAAATTTTCGCTCGTGTCGTGTGGTTTTAGCGATTAGACCCCGAAAGGTCGATGTGAAAAATTGTAAGTAATCATTTTCTTAAAATGAAATGTCTTCTTAAAATGATCACAGATAGATAAGAAAAATTAAAGAAAAAAATATTTATCTTTGTCTTTTGTCCTGGTTGTCATCGATTTTGAACACGTGTGCAATAATACCAAGCATATCAGATTCATTAATTTTTTTTAATGTTATTTATATTAAAAAAAATGTTTTATATAAGTATCAAATTAACTCACTTTTCCGGAAAAGCAAGTGATAACATAGTCAGAGGAAGATCTCGGTTGCCCTTTAAAAACACATTGCCGATGATACTGGAGGAAGGTCGCGTAAAAAACATGGGAAATTCCCGGAGGGCAGGTACGAAGAGGTTAATGACAGTGGACGAGGCGGAGGAAGTGTGAAGAAGCCGTAGCGTTTGGCACTCCGATCTCTCTGCCTACTCCGCTAGGGATACAGCGTGATGCTATGCAGACATGTATAAAAATAACCACAAAAAATATGAAGATCATCAGCTTCACGCTGTATACCGCACACAGCAGGGTAGGCAGAGGGAACCTAGTGTTAAGACACTCCATTGCCCACTTTATGCCGAATTCTGGGGGCATTGCGTGTTGAGTGGCAGAACTCAGTGCCGCGCTATGCCTCTACACCAGCGCGAAGAAATGAAAATATAAATTTAAGTAAATATTTCCCTCGAGTGGGGATCGAACCCACAACTAGTCGGTTTTACAGTCACACTTTGTGCCCCTGCGCCACTATTGAACTCTAAAAGAAGATTCTGAAGATAAAAAACTAAATTTAATTTTTACATTAATTCAAGGTTATAACGAAAAACTAAAAAATATATCGCCATCATCATCATCGTTCATTAAGAATTCTTCTAAATAGTTTCAGTATTAAAAAAGTAATATTTTAGTTCAGTATATTATTGTGAATGTATTTCTCTGCTAACACAATCTGATTGTTGACCTACATTTTTTATTTTCACTTTACACGTGGCTGGCTGGCGTATAAAATTTTTCACTCTTCTATAGTAGTTAAAATCTCTTAATGGCAAATGTTAATTTTTCTATTAAATTTATGATTTTAAAAGTGGTTATCTGTCTACAGATATTAATAAAATTATTTAAATACTCAGTGACTCACAGACACACACACAAAGCTAAAACAAAGCAGCGTTATATAAGTTCCTTGGGGAGTATAGGGGAGCAATAATAAAGGATTCCTCAAAATTCCTATGGGAACGAGATTGAGCGGATTTTATATATTTTAGGTCTTTTTCACTCTAACCCGCAAAAGGAACCTAGTGTTAAGTAAGACACTCCATTCCCATAAACACACTTCCGTTCCCCAACTTAGGTGCCATTCTAGAGGCATTGCGTGTTGTATGTCAGAAATCAACACGTTTTGCCTTGTTACCAGAACGAGGAAATTAAAATATTAATCATTTCATTTCCTCGAGTGGAAACCGAACCCCCAACCTATCGCGCTCTTGTGGCCCTGCACCACGACTGGCATATTGTTTCAGCCAGAAATTAGTCTTGTTATAAACAGTTATAGTGCTTTCTATATCTAAATATATTTTATAAACCTAATCCTAGTTGAAATATATTTCACCGTTCCCTACGAACATTTGGTTTTACTATAAGTAAATACACGGTCACTAAAGTTGACGAACAGTGGGCAACTGTGTAACTTATTTCTATATTCTCTTTAAATTCCATAAAAATTGTTAAAATTATAATAAAATAATTATATTTATAAACTAGCGGCTCGCCCACGGCTTCGCCCGCTTAAAATACATGATTAATGATTTAATAAGCACAATCGATTGACAACTATAATGACTTCTAATATGATTTTTTTTACGACATTATCGTCGAAGAATTT
>DWQW01011411.1:0-11454 GCA_018249695.1 Heliconius erato demophoon
GTGCTGTCGTTACGCCGTCTCATTAATGCAGCAAAGGCTCCGTTAATCCTGTAACCGGCAGCAATACGCCTTCCCACATCTATCTCGTATCTTCCATCTCTACTGAACATACTTCCCAAGTATACCATTTCATTCACTTGTATTAATATCTTACCATTTATACTAATCTTGCATTCCGTCCTTGCTTCATCTCTTTCTAAAACCAGAACTTTTGTCTTATTTATATTCAGGATTAAACCATTATTTTCACACCCTTCTTACAGAGTGGTGACTAATGCCTGCAAGTCGCATTCTGATGATGCAATGAGCACTACATCATGCACTCGCAACTTCTTATACATTGATTTCGCCATTAGCTACATCAAGACGCAGCGTTCCGCTGTTACTTGAGATTGAAGCTTCATCACATTCATACATCTCCTTCTAAAATTCCGCCCATCTCTGCAGAACGTGTGGTTGTTCTGTTAGAATTTCACCGTTCTTCGAATGCACCCCTTTCATTCTACACGTTAGCGAGCAACCTCGAGAAACACTAAATTCTCGCCAGAAAAACTTCATGTTTTCCCTTAAGTTGTTCGTCACCTTTCATTTCTTTCATTCTCTGCCTTTACATTTATCAGTACTTTGGTCTGATGTTCTTGCAGCTTATACTCTTTCTTTTTTATCTCTCTCATACTTTTATCCTTATCTGAGGATAAAAGTATGAGAGATCATCATATATTTATAATCCTGACATGCCTTCTTCTTTCTTTCTACAGCATCTTGCATTCATCATCCCACCATTCGTGGCATATCATTTATATTTTATATATTATATATAATGTATATTTTTTAATATGCCCTAAATTCGGTCAATCTATTCCATGAATGGGGATCACTTTGTGGAATTTACGCGTTAACAACTAGGCCTAATACGATTATATGCGGTTTTCCCTAATCAGCATATACACATACATACGCGTACTCACATATTTGCATATTAAATGTATACCCACACACACATAAACTTATATATGTTATGTAAATGCAGTTTATATAGCAAAAAACATGTATTTCAACACTATAAAGGGAATCAAAATTCATAAGGTTTCCCCTCATTGGGCGAGCCCGACTCGCCCTCTTCCGGTTTTTGAAAAAGTAACATCGATATCAAATTATTGATACTAATTAATAGTTATACAGTCATTGACACGGGTCACGGTGTGTTCTCAAAGGTCAACCGAGGTCTCCTTTTGCCTCACTCTTCCTTCATAAATCTTCTGTAATTTTTTCATCACTTTTTCTCAAAAGCCACAATCCACCAGAGCACGTTCTTTTCGTTAAAGTTATTACATTTTATTTATAATTTCCACGTATCGTATACCAGTAGCTGAGTAGGCGGATAAAACTAGTGTCAAGACACTTCTTTTTCCGTCGTAATAATTTTTATCACTATTTTATGTGGTACAACTATAACTAACACATTTTCTTAAAATAAATTGTTGCTATAGCGCCTTCATATAACATGAGATGCCCTTCGTTTGTTATTTATGAGGAAAATGACTAGGTAAATTTAGTTACATCGTTTAGGAAAATGTAATATTAAATCAATGTAATTTTTAATTGCTATCTCTTTATATTACATATACTAGCGTCTCGATCGCAACTTCGCCCGCAAAATCACGAATGTATTCGTGTTTTTGTATATATGTATATCTGTTATGTAGTTATAAAGACTATAAATATGAAAATTTTAGTATCTAGGATTACATTATCGTAAGAAGAATTTTAGATTGTTTTGGAAGTAAGAAGGTATAAATTAAGACAATTTGAATTAAGATTCCGAACTTTCCAGAAGAAAGAATTAAGTACCTAACTAATATACTACCCAAATAAGCCAATACCAAACAAAAATATGAACTAATAAGAAATAGCAAATAACCTCTTAAGCATCAGTAATTTATCGAAAATGTATGTACTAGAAATACTTGTAAAAATTGCGGCGTCGAGTTTCGCTTCGCTTTAAAGTTTATGTCATGGAAGTAGTTATGAGTTTTTTTTAATCTCAAGCTCCGACTTTAAACTTTCATTGGGTTGCCTGTAATATTTTAAAAAATGCAAATACAAAAAGATAAAAGTGGAGAGCAGAGTGTCTTAACACGGCATACAAAAGTAGTCTTTGACTGCCTTAATAAACGTAAAGGCCACCACCGGCTGTTCTCAGCCAACATGCCTTCCCGGATAGTTGTAACTCTTTCTACGACTGACACTAGTGACATTTTTTATAATTTGTGAATTCAAAACTTTTTATGATATCCTATTTAAAAATTTAAAAAAAATAGTAAAAAAATTTTTGGAATTTGCAAAAACATACAGTAATAAAAAAAATATCAGCATATATATTTGCCTTAATAACTTTATACCAGTTAATGCACTCCCCAAGGCGAAGGTCACATCGAAATAGATATAATAAAACACTCCCTGTACGCAATAAATGCTGAGTTTATAGCAATATTTATTGGTTTTGCTCAATATATGGCCAATTGAAGCACTTGAACAACTAATTCTGTACCGTATGTCAGACCACACGCTGATACGTTGATAAGACGTTGGCAATACTTGTTAATCGTATATCCATTTGATACTCGATTAATGTACCTATAATGGTTATATCGGTAATTAATTTATATATAATTACGTCTAAATAATATTAAAGTTGATGTTCTTTTGTAAAATAGATAAGAGTTTAAAATCAATTAATACAAAACTTCTAAATTGAGGCCAAAATGGCAAAGATTGTGGGTTTAATTACCATTTAGAGGGAGTGTAGATTCTCACTTGGGGAAATATTTTCATTTCTTCCCCATGATAAGAAGACAAAGCACAGCGTTGCACACAATATCTTGAAAATTGGGCACTAGGTTCCATCTACGTACCTTGCTATGTACGGAACACAATGTAAAGCTATGTGTTTTATGAAAAACCTATACTAAAAGACATTTACATTTGCCTCCAACCATTTATTTTGTTCCAACGTTTTCATACAGCATTCAGCTGAAAATTACAAAAAGTTTTAATACAAAAATATCGACCGCACTATTCTTTGAAACCTTCATCTGCAGGACTTCAGAGGGCTAGGCTGGAACAAAGCCTATAGTAGTGTAGTAGTCTGAGATTAGCTCCGCTGCACCACGGAGGCTGGATAAATAGAAATGCCTGAACAATAGCTGGGTGCAATCATGGAGTCAGTGAACTATCGATCGATGAAGACCAGACGAGTGCCCTCGACGTTGATACTGTAATGCGGTAACAAACTGTGCATAATATTATGTATTTTGGGTTTTCCCTAAGTAGATTTGTTGTGTTTTGGTTATTATTTTGTTGTTGCAAAGTGGTTGTCGTAATGTTGTGAGCAACGCGACGGTTATGAATTCGATTTCTGGTCAGGATAATGAAGAAATTTTATTTATTTTTATTTGCCCGCTCTCGTAAATGAAACGCGGCGTTGAGTTATGCTTCTTAATATGCATTGTCTAAACAATTCGGCGGGAATAGGGAAAAATTATGTCTTGCACACACTGGCCTCCTCTGCTCATCCTGCTATGAACTGCTATGAAACAGCGTGAAGTTGATTTTGTGATATTAAGTTCAAACATTTTGAGGCCAGTCGTAGCGCAGCGGCACAAAGTGTGACTGTAAAATGACTGATTGTGAGTTCGGATCAGTTGTGGGAATCGGATGTGGTTGTGGTATTTACATTAATATTTTAATTTTTTTCCCCTCTGGTGTAGCGGCAAAGGGTGGCGTTGAGTCCCGCCACTCAACACGCAATGCCTCCAGAACTCGGTGGAAAGTGAAGAACGGAGTGTATTAATACTAGATTCCTGCTGTCTACCCTACTCTGCGTGAAGCTGATAAAAAAAATCCTAATCCAAAGTTGGTAATGTTGACCTTTTTGTGTTCCACAGCGTTAGATTGCAAACGTAACGACTGTGAGATCGATTCTCCTTCGGAGGAATTAAATATTTTGTATCGTCTGATATAAGACAAAACCACGCGTTTTGAAATTTCATAACAATATCAAATATCTCGAAAATTAGGCTATGTGTGGGAAACGAAGTATCTTGATTAACGTAGTGTAGGTTCATTTTGCCTAAACTGCTACATGCGAAATATACAATGATGGTAAAAAATATTTTTAAGTACCTATATATTAGATATATTTTTTAATACAGAACCCTACGTAATTTAGTCTCGATCCCTGCCTGCTTAGACCATTTTGATACTCCGTTGCGTGTAACCTTGGTAGAATTATATATTCCGAGATAAGAGTGGCTATAATTATGCATGAAGTTAAACTCGTCACGTAGGTTCACGTTTGCGTGTAACAACCGAATAAATGTAAAATAGTGCTCGAACTGACTCTGTTAATTATAAATATATAAGTTAAATTAAATTAGCTTCACGCTGTATCCCGCACACAATAGGGTAGGCAAAGGGAACCTAGTGTTAAGACACTCAGTCCCCCGTTGTAAAACGGCACAATATAACATAGAGTTAAACAGCTTAGTGCTTTTAGCTCGCGGTACAGAATTTAACTGTTAATGCAATAGTTGTGGGTTCGATTCTCACTGGTAGTAATTACTTTGCTATTTTTTTGATTTCCCCGCTTTGGTAAACAACGCACAATGTCTCAAAAAATCACAATAAGAAGAACAGTGTCTTAACACAAGATCCCACGCTGTAATCCATACATAGCAGTTTAGGCAGAATGTACCTTGTGTTTATTAGCTCTCTGATTTTCGCAAAATTTTCAAAACATCCCTTGTTAGGAGGCGAAACTCAATGCCGCGTTTTATTTTGTAACTAGTGTAGGCAGAGGAAATGAAACTAAGCCATTTCTCCCAGTATGAATCTTACCCACATCCGTTGCATTTACAGTCAGATATTATACCGCTGTGCCACTACGGCCTCAAAATAATTAAATAATAAATGTTATGTATTATATACATATTACAATAATTATTAAACCCACCGCCGGATTTTGGGTAATCAAAATTGGAAACTCTCTGTTTTATTTATTTTAAGGTTTACTGATTTTGCTTATTGCTAAAACAACAACATGAGTGAGGCCTTACATGGCGCAGGGACACAAAGTGTGACTGTAAACGCAACTGGTTGTGGGTTCGATTACCAGTCGAGAAAATTAAAAAAATAATATTTTAATTTATTCGCTCTAGTGCCGAGGCAAAGCAAAGCTAAGAGTTCCGTCATTTAACACGCAATACCTCTGGAATTCGGCGGAAAATGGGAAACGGAGAGTTTTAACACTACACACTCTGCTAATCCTACTTTATATACAGCGTGATGCAAAAATATATATGTAAACAATTTGAATTTGTTTTTTCTATCATATTAACAACAAGAATATAACTTTCACATAATTTATTTCCATATCGATCTACAAATTACAGGTAATGTAGCAGTCTGGCGGCCACGAGCCCTCGTCTTAATGAACCTCGCATAAAAACGGTTTGCATCAGTGCATTAATGCCTCTATACCTATAGGTAGAGTGCCGTGTCTGGGTGGTTCCACCAATCTTTGTGCTCAACTTATTTATTTAATGAGATACCCATTATTTTCGGTAGACAGTAGTCAGTAGTCAGGTAGACTATGTGAGGGAACGTACAGTGTTACCTGTTCTATCTAACCTGGTGTATGCGTGATACAGCGTGATGTTGATAAATAAAACCCTTTTTTCATATATGGTAGGGTAGGAAGGGTATTAACATTAGGTTCCCTAATGTTAATACTCTTCGTTCTCCACTTGTTGCCTAGTTTTTGAGATATTGTGGATTGAGTGATGGAACTGAACGCCGCGTTTTGTGTACCAGAGCGGTGAATTCAACCTACATGACCAAATTTGTAAAATGTCTGAAATCATATTTCTTTCCCCGATATATTTTCCTATATAATTAATCGACGTAATTGCCGAACCAAATATTATTCATTTAAACAATTATCTTCCTGATACGAAAATTGAAATTTGGTACATTTATTTTTGGTATTTTTAGTCACTTCATTTAAAATGAAATCTATGAATAAGGACGGTTGTGGGTTCATTCCGCTATCTGGTAAAAAGACAAAGAGCGGCTTTGATTTCTGCCAATCAACACACTAGAGATCAAGAGAATTAGGCGTAGTGTGGATGGATTACACTCTCCCTCTGCTTATCCTGCAAAGTGCAGGATACTGCGGGATACAGCGTGAATTTTTATATTTTTGTTTTACGTTTACGGTAAACTTATTACTTGATTGGCTTAAAGTGTTCTACGAGGTTAGTAGACCTTCTTAGAATGAGGAAGTTAAGTCAATAATATATAAATTGTACAAAACATAATATATTTTGTTGTGGTGTAGTCTATTTATAATTCGTTTGTTTATATTATTCGGTGGTAAATTGAGGGATAAAAACTTTATATTTATTATATGATTTTTTTTATTTTCACAAGATTTGTATGTAGACTAAGTAAAAGAACCACTAATAATTGTTGTAAATTTATAGTTAAAGCTTTCATATTTTTTTTATAATACGTATAAAAAAAATTACGTATCGGTTATTAGAGCCCGCAATCTTGGAAACCGTTTCCTAAAAAAATATTTTCCTGTCGTAAGTGTGGAATAATATTTTAAAAATGTTAAAAGTAGACAGAAAATGAATTAATAACCCTAATCTAAAAGAATATTAAACATAGACATGGTGGAAAAACCGTATCATCGGCGTCATTGTAAAATCATCTCTGCGTACATAATCGAGTGGTGATTACTATCCTACGAGCCTTTCGTCTGCCCTGTACTGGGGGTGTCCTGTAGGCTTTATTTTTGTTATAGGTAGCTTCACGCCGCATTTAACAGGGGAGACAGAGGGAACCTAGTGTTCAGGCACTATAGTCCCTATTTTTTGTTTAATTTTCGTGACGTTGGCAAATTGAGTGGCGGAACCTAGCGCCATGATTTGTCTTGTTACCATAGGGAGAAGGTAAAAATAACTGAGCCTCTATTCCCAAATGGGAATTGAAATCGTCACGTTTACAGTTTCAGAATATATAGCAAATTTATTTTTTATATTTATGGCAGTATAGATATTTCCTGTGTACGGAAAATATCTATACTGCCCTACAGAAAATAATTTGACAATTATATTTTTAGAAATACATCGTAATATAGAAAAACCACAGAATTAAAAGTAAATATATGGCCATATGTATAACTAAAGGTCATCGTAGCACAAATTAATTGTGTTTGAGGATAAATGTAATGGTTACAGGTTCGATTTAAAACACTAGGTTCCCTGATTTTTGATTCCCACGAATTCCTACGAATTTTTGGAAAATCTTAATATTCCGCAATGATCCTACATGGCAAATTTGAGCATTCTACGTTACTCAGTTAGCAATCGAAGAGTTTTATATATTTAAACTATTTATATAAAAAATAATCACTATTTATATAAAAAATAATCACTATTTACTTAAAAAATAATCAATTTAAATTGTTTTTGGCTAGGCTTACCTAGGCGTAAAGGATAAATGCAAATATATAAGACAGGATATATACATATATGTAGGTCACGTGTGATCGCACGCGGTGTTAGAGTAATGCATTAATTGCATAAAGTATCGATAGTAAAACAACTGCGGTTTAGAACAATTGAAATAAAAATCGTTTAGTATAATTTAGAATTAAAAATCATTATATGGTGCTATTATGTTTGTTTGTATTTCCTGTATATCTATTCTACTGTGTTTTATGTACATATTATTAATTGTTTTTTTTTTCATATTAATGTAATGAACACCTTAGTATAAATGAATTTTATTTGTGAAATTTTTTTCAGGGTAGGCAGAGGGAACCTAGTGTTAAGACACTCCGTTCCCCACTTTCCGCCTATTTCTGGAGGCATTGCGTGTTGAGTGGCGGAACTCAACGCCGCGTTTTCCCCTCGACACCAGAGCGAAGAAATGAAAATATAAATGTAAATATATATTTTATCTCCTCGAGTGGGGTCTAACCCACAACCAGTCAATTTACAGACACACCTTGCGCCCCTACGCCACGATTGGCCTCTATATAGAGATAGTTTTTATTATATGTAATAATAATCCAAAACTTGTATGTTCAATTTAGACAATATTATTTCATGACCATATACATTTATGTATGTCTCAACCCTTATTTATATTACTTTAGTATCAATTGAGCTCTTAGTACTTTATGACGTTAGAAATGTCAGGCATTTCGTTAGTTCTCAAATTAAATCCTAAGTAGTAAAAGTCAAAAGCCAAAACATAACTATATAGTAAAATATCAAATATTTTACTATATAGTTTTACGTTAACGATTTAAAATACTCCATTCACCACTTTCCGCAGAAGTATCGAGACACTGTGCGTGTTTAATGGCGAATCTAAACGCCGCACTTTATATTTTTTTTTCGTGAGTGAGATAAATGAAAATAATTAATTTCCCCAAATGACAATTGAAATTGAATCCACAACAGTCGCGTCTACAGTAAGATATTGTGCCGCTGCGCCGGGACAAAGGTAGTCTTTATCTAAGAATTATCACAAATTGCTGTTAAATGCCTATTAAGATACTGTTAACGTTATCACTTGCTCATCAATTAAGTAGCAGTAAAGGCTGAACGTAATTAAATATTTTATAGCATGTTTATATTGGTGATAAACAACAAGACACTCAGGGTTAAAACACAATAATTTCATCATTTTCACGCTGTATCCTCCTCCTTTCCCCACTGTTTGCCGAATTTTTCGAGGTATTGTGTAGCGGAACTCAACGCCGCCTTCGTATAAATAATAATACATTCCTCGGAGTAGAAATCGAACCCACAACCGTCGCGTTACAGTCACATCTTTGTGTTCCTCAAAGGAACAATTATATTTAATTATACTTATTAAAATTATGGCTGGCTCCCTAAAATTAAATTCTATAGAATATAATAATATGGAAAATCTGAGACGAATGAAAGAAATGACAAAAAGCGATTTTATCTTTAACTTAAGTTAAAAATCCGCAACTACTGAATGAAGTAATCACGTAAAAGCCTCTCTAATTATTGAGATTCGTCATAACAAAAACAAAGGGTCCTTCCTGACAATCATGGGCTTACCTGCTGTACAATAGAGGGCCCTGGGGTCTAAAATGGACTGTGTAATCTTTTTTTATGCTTTTCTACTTATTTAAAGAAGTTTGGCTTAAGTATATACATATATGAGCATTATGTTCGAAAAATATTTTTTTTTACTGTTATTACAAGGTTTATTGTTTGTTTTGGTGTTCCGTACCTTGTAAGTAACAAACCTTCATACGATTATTTTGTTGTTCGTCTGTTTGGTGTCCGTCTGTAACTGTTTTTTCTTAAGAACGAAAGAACGTAAAGAAATCAAGTTGAAGTTAAAATCTATGAAATACTCGGGTCTGGGGCACAGAACAAATCAACATTTTAAGTCGATGTAATCAAAACTGGTTGTGGGTACGATCCACACTCGATGAAATGAAATATTTATTTAATATTTCCATTTTTTCGCTCTGGCGTCCAGACGCAGCGTAGAGTTCTGCCACTCAACACGCAATGTCTCCAAAATTTGGCGGAAAGTGGTGAACGGAGTATCTTAACACTAAGTTGCCTTTGCCTATAATGCTGTGTGCGGGATAAAGCGTGAAGCAGTGAAGATTTTTATATACAAGTGAACCTAGAAATTGAATTCTATAATATTAAATATAAATAGTAAGATATTTGTGATTTTAACTTTTTCTATTTAAAAATAATAACTAAGTATAGTATGATTTTGCTTTGAGTTATGAAGACATCTTGTCAATTAAAAATTATTAATGGCACTTTACACGAAGAGAAAGAATATAAAAAAACATATATATAGAAAAACAAAGTTATTTTTATGAAAAAAAAAGAAACTTTTGAGGTTAGTCGTGGCGCAGGGGCACAAGTGTGTGCGCGACAGTCACGTGCGTGTGACTGTAAGCGCGATTGGTTGTGGGTTCGATCCCCACTCGAGGAAACGAAATATTTAAAATTTTAATTTCTTTGCCCTGGTGCCGAGGCAAATCGCGGCGTTGAGTTCCGCCATTCAACACACATACGGTAATATCCGGCGGCGTTGAGTTCCGCCATTAGTAATATCCGCTTAGCGACGTTTAAAGTTATTCAGTAGAAACGCGGTTCCTCCAGTTCTTATTTATTAATAAAAATTGTACCTAAATAATATTAAAACGTTTTTAATTTCACACTTTGTAGTAGGTTCTAATTATATAAGAGGAAAAGGAAGAAATTATTTTATAAAAATTTTGTATACATCGTAAAATTTTTGAGTGGTTCACCACCATTTTCTTTAAATCTCCATCTACATCAACATCTTTCTTGTATAAAATTAAAAAATAATTTGTTCTTCTACCTTCTTCAAAAAAAAAAACAGTTTTTACTTCAAATTATATCGTAGTTTCGTATATGGGTGGAGTCCAAACTTCAAGAGACTTGTTACGACAGGTTCTAGATTTTGCCTGATCGGGCCGATACGTTAGCGCGAGCGTAACCGCTAAAACACGAACTACGAAGTAGCGACAAGTATAAAAAACTTTTATTATTGAAAAAATATTATTTAAAACAGAGTATTTAATAAAAAAAAATATGTTTTAATCATAACTGAAAAAACTATTCTAAAACTGAAACCAAAATAATTATGTAAATCTGTAATATTTATTTAATCCCAGCATTTATCTATATTGTATGTCTGATATGGCGTAAGTATATGATACCGTAATTACATAGATATAGATATATTTCTATCAATTATCAATTAATTATAATTATTTATATCAATTAATTCTGGTCTTTTGTTTCTATTAAAGTGTGTAATTAAAGTACGCAACGTTTTTGTGTTTACCAATTTAGAGTTCTAATTTGGTAAACACAAACACAAAAAAAGGTTAAAAATATTGAAAATTGAAGTTATAGTTATTATAGTTTCAAATATAAAACAAGAATGGAATAAGAATCAAAGTGATTAGGCTGACTGTGAATGCGACGATTGTGAGTTCGAATCCAGGTAATTAATTATTTTTCTTTCCTCGCACTGCTAACAAGACAAAGCGTGGCGTTATGTTCCGCCACTACGTAGGTACGCAATGTATCGAAAATTTGGCGGTGCATAGAGAACGGAGTGTCTTAATATAGGTTGAAACAAACATTAAGAATCAAGGAGAATCAAATCTGCAAACTATTGATTATTATTACTATTGAACTATAAGGATATTAGGTACATTTATATATCACTTACTATCAACATTCTGGTTAGATGTCACACGTGTTAAATACACTTTGAATGCATCGGTGAATCATGATCGCAACTTTGTAACTGTCTCAGAATAAATCACAAAAA
>DWQW01011412.1:0-11453 GCA_018249695.1 Heliconius erato demophoon
GTGAGCTTAATGAGGGTGACTAATAAGCGACTAGTGGGATTTAATTAATCGAAAAGCTATCTTTGGAATGGTTAGAGATAGAGCTCTGGGACCCAGCGCAATCGATTCAAATGGGGGGCTAAACCTTCTTTTTTTTTTTTTTTTTTTTTTTTTTTTTTTTTTTTAGTTCCGACGCATCGACTCGCGGGGTCTGGCACACTGGCATTTGTTGGTTCTGGCGCTTGCGCCAGAACCAACGAATCCATACTACTGTCGTGGCACAGTGGCAGCAGGGTGTGACTTTAACACGACGGTTGTGGGTTCGATCCCACTCGGGGCAAAGCACCTGCATCACAACGGCCTCTTGGATGAATATAATATGGGATAGCTATTTTAGTTTATGTTGAGTTTTTTTTTATGCTGAAATCTCATATATATATTAGAGAAAGCAGAGGTAACTTAATGTTAAGATACTCCTCCAAGATCAACATTTATACGTTGAGTCGCGGAACTGAACTCAGCGAAGTAAGTAGTGTGATTATTTAGATAAAATCAAAAAACAGGTTCACGCTGTATCCCGCACACAGCAGGGTAGGCAGAGGGAACCTAATGTTAAGACACTCCGTTCCCCACTTTCTGCCGAATTCTGGAGGCATTGCGTGTTGAGTGGCAGAACTCAACGCCACGCTTAACCTCGACACCAGAGCGAAGAAATGGAAATATAAATTTGATTATTTAGATAATTTAATAATTAAATGTAATATTTTAAGCCCTAATAGATAGAACTCTGTCAAAAGACTTGTGTAGAAGAAGAGGGAACGTTGGAAATGAAAAAAGAAGAAATAGAACATTTTGTTAAAAAATTAAAAACAAAACCGTACAAGACATTACAATATTTACATATATTAATCAAGTGGCAAAAGAAAAATACTGAAAATGGTTATGTTTACTAAAAACTATAAGAAAAGCTCATTTATTTTTTATAAATAATATTACATATTTCAATTTTGTAATAATAATTTAGTTTGTTCCACACACAAACGTCCACGCAAGTAAGACGTCTCAGCAGGTCGCCGCCGGTTCAGTGGAGACTGGCTCCGATGTATTCACTATAGCGTGATGAGGGGAGATAATTAAATTGAAGTATAATCTGTATAGACGATAACTACCTTCTCATGATATGATATTAATAAATAATGTAAAAATTATAATTATTTAATATTTGAATGTTTTTTAAATATTTTTAGCCAGAAACCTAGGAACCTAGTGTTAATATACTCCGTTTCCATTAAGACACTTCCGTTCTCCACTTTCCGCTGCGTATTGAATGGAACGCTTTGCCTCGTTACCAGAGCCAGGATATAAATGTTTTTTTATATAATTTCTCCGAATGAGAATCGGATCCACGACCGCCGCGTTTACAGTCGCGCACTTTTGCCCCTGCGCCACGGCGATATTTTTTTATGTTATTAAATTATTAAGGCATCTTCTAAATTCTATAAAATCAATAGAAAAATGACATGATATCACTGTGTTGTCACTTTTTATCTAAAAGGCTTAAGGCATTTTAAGCATTTGGTTGGTAATTTAGAAAACTATTTAAACTACAAGTTGTTTAATCAAAACAGGGAAAAGAAAATATTATAGAAATACTATATAATAAATCAAATACCATATATTTGACATTCTTCAAATGCTCCAATATATATGCCCCATGCATACTATCATATTATGCGTATAATAAAAGTAACTGTCACTCCATTATTCATATATCTTTATAGAAATAGCTTACTGCATAATATTACAGATGTGTGAAGCAAAAAAATATATTAAAATTATATTTTTATAGACAACAATATAATAATAATAAAATATTAAAAAAAATAATTAAATCAGCTTCACGCTGTATCCCGCACACAACAGAATAGACAGAGGAAACATAGTGATAAGACATTGCGTTTCTTACTTTCCGTCGAATTCTTCGAGGCATTGCGTGTTAAGTGGCGGAACTCAACACCGGACTTTTGCCTTGGTGCCAGAGCGAAGAAATGAAAATATTACAAAATAATAATTCATTTCCTCGAGTGAGGATCGAACCCAGAACCGTCGCGTTTCAGTCACATCCTTGTACCACTGGGCCACGACGGCCTCAACAATAAAATATAGGGACGGTATCATCATAAACAAAATATTCTAGTTTCTCATAAATAACGATGATTTATATTAATGTGTGCGTACTGGTGGTTTCTCCCCCGGATTCCCGGCGAGCAGTGGCTTGTCAAATTCTAATATTGAAATCGATCAGGTATGTATACAATACACGGCAAATTCCTTATAAAATGCCTTTAATTTGCCTAAAAGGTTAAATTCTTTTGTAAACTTATCGATATTTTTTTCGTAATATGAAATCTTGTTTTGTAATTGACCATTATCGGGCCTTATCTTAGCTATTTGCTAGGTAATAAGTTCTATGTATAACCTTAGGGGATTAAAAGATAGAAAGAAAGAAGGATTAAGAGAAATAAAACATAATTTGTTTGTATATAGCCTAGCATAATAAAATTATGCACATATAGCTACAGGATTTATTCCTACCGGGGTAGTTAGCGAGTACTACACTATATACAGCATATATATTAAATGACATATTCTTTTTTTTCGGCTATTTTACTTTGATATTATAAAGATATTATATTCCTATATAGCTACTTTCTTTTTCTTTTACAAATATCTTTACTATAATAGTTTTATCGACACATGTCTATGTAATACATTTTTATCATTTTTATGGATTTATATGGATATTTACATTAAAATTTTCACCTATATACCCATAATTTAATTAGTTCTGTGACTTACTCGTACCTGAAAACGTCATGACAATTTATTTTACGTTTCTTTTTACTTTCAGCTTTACGCTATATCTAGCATAACATTGCGTGCGTGAGTGCCGGAACTCTCTTTATTTTACGTCCTTAAATTTATAAATCATAAAATTAAAGACGTAAAATAAACGTTTGTAAATAGATACATACATCACTTACTGTAATCATTCGCTTTCGTTTCATAATAGCCCGATTGGATATTTTCGTGAAATTTTACATAAATATGTTTTAACTGATTAAGTGTTTACTTATCTATCGTTTTTGAATTTAGTAAATTTTCGAACAATAAAATATTTTTACAAAAAAAATATATATTTATCTTTTAAATTAATTTTTACCAAAAAAACTGACTTCAAATAATGAACTAAAAAGTAAAAAATAAATTTACATAAAGAAAAACGTTTTTCGATTTTGTTCGAAAGTTCTGAGGTAACAAACTTATAAATAAACCTACCTTTTCTTCAGAAGTCGGTTAATAATAGAATGCTCTATATCATTAAAGATTCGGTATAGTCTTATTAAACTAAACATTAAGGGAGGATTTAAGCTTCTTATGGATGCGGTTAGCACGTATTGTGCTTTCCCTTTCTTTTGCAGTTTGTTAGTAGTTTACAATGAAACATAAATAAATACTGTTTTAGTGAATTTCAGCTTCACGCTGTATTCCGCAGGGTAGGCAGAGGGAACCAAGTGTTAAGGCACTCCGTTCCCCACTTTCTGTCGAATTCTAGAGGCATTGCGTGTTGAGTGGCAGAACTCAACGCCGTGCTTTGCCTGGACACCAGAGCGAAGAAATGGAAATATAAATTTAAGTAAATATTTCACCTCCTCGATTGGGGACCGAACCCACGACCCGTCGATTTTACAGTCACATTTTGTGGCCCTGCGCCACGACTAGCCTCAAGTTTAGTTTAGCCTTTAGTGAATTTACTTTATTTATATTTTATATACGTATAGGTATACCAGAAGCCAGTCGTGGCGCAGGGGCACAAAGTGTAATTGAAAACGTGACGGTTGTTGGTACGATTCCTATTCGAGGAAATGAAATATTTAATATTTTTGTTGGAAAGGAAGATATCAACATCCTCCAGAATTCAACGGAAAGTGGGGAGCGGAGTGTCTTAACACTAGGCTTTCTCCGCCTACCCTGCTTCATACGGGATACAGTGTTAAGCTGAAAAAACATACACATGGCACGTCTCTTGGCGCGACATGTCTAGTTCTATTACAACCAATAACTTGTCTGTCTTGAGTGCTGTCACGAAAGTCATTTTAAGCTCTCATACAACTCAGCACTTACCATCTAAATTAAAAAAAAAACAAAAAAAATATGTACATATAATCTATATACCAACAAGTATATTAATATTCCAAAAAAAAAACCGAACCCCATCGTTTATTCTTACAAGACGCACATCAAACGGTTCTCGACAGGGTTCCCATTTCGAGCCCTTGCGAGAGGGTAAAGAAAAAAAATATCCAGAAAGTAAAGACGCAATTACATCTCAACCAAAACAAGTTTGCTCTCATTTAAATAACATCGTCCCATATTATAATAAGGAAATAGAGTCGACAATCGCCTGTACATATTTTAAGGGAACCTACTCGAAACCTTGTGGGGACCTCGCTAAAAGCACGGCCGTATCAAAGAAATGCGTCTAATGAATCTATTGATAGCTGCGCCTATGTATGTGTGTATAGTATTTTTTAAAACATTAACAGTAGTGTGCGTGTGCGTGCAAGAAGGGGAGACGCTAAGAGACGCTTTCTTCGGCCCCTCGTTTCTTATAGAGTGATTGAAGGTCTTTGACGGTTTATATTTTATAGTAAACTGGTGGGTCTAGTGCCAGGCCAGTTATGGCGCAGGAGTACATACGTTTGACTGTACACGAAACAAGAGGTTGTGGGTTCAATTCTTATTCGTATTGTCGTTTTGCTCTGGTGTTGCGTTTGCGTTGAGTTCCGCCTTTTAACACCCAATGCTTTCAGGATTTGGCGGAAAGTGGAGAGCAAAGTGTGTTAACATTAAGCTCTCTCTTCCTACCCTTGTTCATGCGAGATACAGTTTAAATAAATAAAATAAAAAAAACTAGTTAGACTCGATAATAGTGTTTTAGAGTTCAAATACACCTGGAGGTATATTAAAAGGTATATTAATTTTTTGTAGCTTCACGCTGTATTCCGCATATAGCAGGGTAGGCAGAGCTAATCTGGGAACGTAGTGTCGAGTTACTCCGTTTCAATTTAGGCACTTTTGTTGCTCACTTTTCGCTGATTTCTGGAGTAATGATCATTTGAGAATGTTGTGATCATTTGAGAATGTTAAAACAATATAATTACGTAAATCACGTTGTTTTCAATTGCTACATGATTTTTTTTCTTAAGTTGAATTCGTTGAATTAATTATCGAATTTTTGAATATACAAATAAAAACGGTACAACTTCAGAGTCATAAAATGTGCTTATAATCTTATAAGACAAAGATAAGTATTTTATTTAAATTTAATAAATTTTACACTGTTTATATATTTTTTTGTTATACATGTCTCGATGTTGCTAATATTGTATATGTCAGCTGAATAAGATTTTAATTTTGAATTTCTATGAAACAGAATTACCAAGAAAACCATTAGCATATCAATAATTTATTTAAATAAATATCTACTTGTAATTAATTTTAGTGGAAAACCGAAAAAACTAAGACTATTATTTTAAATTGAACTATTTGAAACAAGTTTAATCTATTAATATTATAAATGTCAAATCTTGTGACGATAGATGTTTGTTCCACTTTTACACATAAATTACAGAATGAATTAGTAAAGATTTTGTATAGGTAATTTGCCTATACCTAATATAAAAGTTTGTTGAAGCGGACGGAGCCGGGGACGGGTTACAAGCCACTTATATTTAGGTATTCTAAAAAAATTTCAATTCGACGATTCGACAGAAAAGAAGAAACGTTTCGATGGTCAAAGATAGACTCGGTGGCATTCTTTAGTCAGTTGACACAATTACTATATTAAAAAACCACCACCACCAATTCCTTAGTTGTCTCGCGTAGTACCCCCAATTTTTTTCTCTTATTCTTTGATTTAGATTATGGATCCGAACGTGCCAGTTCAGCACTAATCACTTCGCCAACGTCACTTTGAATGGAGGACACACGAAGTGAGTTGTCCGAAAAAAAATTAGCTTTACACAATAAGAAAATACGAGTACTTGTTAAAAATAAATCCAGTTAAACCCTGAATTCTTGCAGTACGAGATGATTGTGCTTTACCCTCTGACAGCTCCAATTGATTTTGACATTAGTTAATTGTAATTTAGTTTCAGCTTCACGCTGTATCCAGCACACAGCAATGAAAGCAGAGGGAACCTAGGGTTAAGACAGCCCGTAACCCATTTTCCGCCGAATTCTGGAGGCATTGCGTCTTTAGTGGCGGAACTCAACGCCGCGTTTTCTTCCTACACCAAATGAAAATATTAAATATCATTAATTCCTTCGCATGCCCCTGCGGCTGCGCCACTACCCGCCTCTAGTTAATGGTGATAAATGTCTTAATCAACTACGATTTCAAATAAAACAAATACAGAACAGCCTACAAATATTAAGACTAATTCATCCACCTACAAATCACCCCCTATTTCGCGTGGGTCCGTCGATCGTCTCAAAGTTGCACACAGCCGTGCCGCACTATTCTCGCTACGCACGCACACCGCCGGCCGCGGCTCCGTGAGGGGCCCTACGCCCTTGCAAAACTCCTCCTTATATTTTCTTTATGTAAAAAAATAATAATAGGAGAAAGGGGATCCCAAAATCGATACTCGAATTGCTGTGCTTACGATTGGTAAACTTTGCGTTTTTTTTTTCGGGCTTAATGTTATGTATGGGTGAGGATTGAGCGGGGTTCGCGGATGGGCTTCGATTTGCAATAATAATTTTATTTCGTGTACCTTTCTTTCATTTTATTAGTATGTTACATGTATTTAATATTTTTTTGCTACATTCAAAATAGGTAGTTTAATAGCAAAAGTTTTTTTAACATTTACAAAGTGTTATTCCACACTTAGGAAAGAAATAATACTTATAATACTTATTTAGAAAATTCGAACCCGCGGTTCCTGGAAACCGACCAGGCGCTTTGACCACTAAGCATACGTTCGCATATGCTTAGTGGTCAAAGCGCCTGGTCGGTTCGAGTCCCACTACGTTAAAATTTTTATACGTTTTCTAAAAAAGTTTTTTTTTCAAACTTCACGCTGTATCCGCGAAACGCAGGATAGGCATAGAGAAGCTATTGTTAAGACACTCCGTTTCTCCTTTTCCGGCGAATTCTGGAAGCATTGCGTGCTAAACGGCGGAACTCAACAACATGCTTCGACACCA
This sequence comes from Heliconius erato demophoon, assembly GCA_018249695.1. Lineage (NCBI taxonomy): Eukaryota > Metazoa > Arthropoda > Insecta > Lepidoptera > Nymphalidae > Heliconius > Heliconius erato. The sequence continues at coordinate 7,255 of DWQW01011412.1, forward strand.
GAGCAATGAAATGAAAATAATAAATATTTCATTTCCTCGAGTGGGAATCGAACACACATCCAGTCGCGTTAACACACGCTTGTGCCCTTGCACCACAACTTGCTTTAAAAGTAATACATGCAATTATTAAATCTTACCTTTACATATCCAAATGAAGCTTCTACGAACAAAATATTATTCTATTTCTTAAGCCCTTCTTTCAAATACGAAGAGAATGACATTACATCACCTTCATAAGCACCTTTCCAATACATTTCCAATGGAAAAAAATCAAGATTTTTACACCAAAACTAAGCACTGAAAGAAAGAAAAAAAAACCGCAAAATACGAATAATTAAACGAACATCTCCCAATAAAATCTACACGATACTAACCAAAGCCATACATACTCTCTATGAAAGATCTGACCGTTGATGACCCAAATAGCTGGATATCAAAAGAACCGGTTGCCTAAACTAGACTTTGTCTTTTCAAAGCTTTGTGAAGTGAGTCCAGATGCCGCGGATGCTGCGTTCGGGTTCAGGACTGGTTTGGTTTATACCTTTGTGATCGGTTATGTTTTGATTTATTTGATTTTTAGTACGGCGCGCTCACAAAAAGAAGAGGCGCGCTCAACAGGTACTGTAGGTATAAAAAGTGTATTTCGATTTTTTTAGGAGGATTATTTTAATGTATTTGAAGTGTTACATATGTTGTGTATATATGAATTATAAAGTAAAAAAAAAATACTTCTTTATAATAATATATTTATATTTCAGTCATTTTATTTGAAAATTTATTTACTTTTCTGGGGCCGTCTGGCGCAGGGGCATAAGCGTGTGACTGTAAGTTTCCGTGAAATTTCTCACTCGAAGGAATGAATTATTATATTTTATTAATGTTTTCATTTCCTTGCTCTGGTACTGTCTTGAGATCTGTCACTCAACGCGCAATGCCTCGAAAATTCGACGGAAAGTGGGAACGAAGTATATTAACATTAGGTTCCCTCTGCCTACTTTGCTATATGCGAGATGCAGCGTGAACCAGAAAAAAAACGTTAATTCCAGATTTATAACTATATAACAAAAAGGTATATTGAATAAAAATGTTGAAGGTTCATTTATTTATGGAGAGTAATGAATAAAAAACTTTTATACATATTGAATATTTATTTTAATCACAATTCACATACTATACTAATTATTAATTATACTATTATTATATTATAAATACATTTAAGACACAAATTTTAATATAACAAATGCCACGGAAGTTTTATGCCGACAGTACTCTGCGATCTTTTTATTCTCGAGTGTCACTTTCGATGTTTGTTTTGTGTTAAACCGCTAAATGAATATATTTCTGTATAAAGAATTTGCACGTGCAATGCTTTATTATTTTTTTATTTTAGATGTTTTCAGGATTTAAATATACATATGTTAATACTTACTTGCTTAAATTTATAAATTAGAACTAGCAATTACATTTGGTCTCTTTTTTTAGAAAAACCAATTAAAAGCTTAATAATTTCATTTTCTTTCTCAAAATGAAATGAAGAAGGATTAAATTTATTTAACATTATGTCGATTAATACTACTTACATACACTAAATAAGAACTAAATGACAAATATATTTTTCAAACCGAAAAATATCTTTTTTTATTTGAATAATAAAATAATTTAATTGGAACATGTGAGAGGTTAACGCCTAACCTTATAAGACGACTAAGAAAAAATTGTAATTTATTTTTCTGGGACAAACATATTTAAATTACAATACGTTTTTACGTAAAAAATTAAATAAGCATATCGGAGGAAGGATGCTACTATAACTTTGAAACAGAATACGTGGACCGTCCATGAGGGTGAGGACCGGTCCAGCAGCTGTATGTTTGTTTGTCATTCTAATGAGTTATGGGATTTTTACATTTTTAAGTTATATTCAAGTTTTAATAGAATACATAATTTTTATTTTGTGATTTCTCTTAGTGTCTTTACCTAGTTTGTCTTAAATTTACCAGTTAGATGTACAGTTGAGTATGACAACGGTTGGTAGCAAAATATTTTTTTATTAAACTAATAAGATAAAGCAGATTATTTGGTAAGCCTTTTTAAAAATTATTATATTATAGTAACTGAAGATTTCAAAAATTTTAAATTTTGATCTTTTTCGAAAATATTCACAATTAATGAAGTAGGTAATGTTTTACAAATGTTAATTTAATTGTAATTTGTGGTAAGTGATTCCGAAATTATTATAATAATATTAAATGGCGTTAAAGTGTTATAATATTAGCTATATTAAACCAGAATTAGTCATTTTAGTATTGATGATTAAAGCTAAATTTGGTTGAATTGATTTTTTTTTATGTTAACTTTTAAGAATATATATATTTTAGTTACTTAATGTCCAGTTTCATGCCAGTAAATTGTACTTATAGATGAACTAATAAAACATTGAATTGAAACACTTATTTTTGAAATATAAAAACATATATTTAAGACATCCTACTCCACACTAGAGGGCGCTACAAAATGCAACAGCAGAGACATTGCATCGAATAGCGGTACTAGTAAATTTCACACTGACCTCTATTGTCTAGTGGCTATATACTTTTTATTACGCTACTCAACCTCAGATGGTGCTACTGAGGCCTTTCAATAGATTTAAATATTACCTAATTTTTATGTGGGTTATTTTTTATTAATTTATTAATTACTTTTACATTTTTAAATATAAAAGTAATTAATAAATACTTTGTACAATACAAAAAAGAAATCACAAAAATATAAGAGGGTAAGATAAAATATACTATATTTGCTAAATTGACAATTATTTCTTGTCAACAAAAAAAGTCATTAATAAATAAAAATAAATATATCGACTTCACGCCGCGCACAACAGCGTAGGTAGAGGGGACCTAGTGTTAAGACACTCCGTCCCCCACTTTCCGCCGAATTGTGGAGGCATTACATGTTGAGTGGCGGAACTCAACGCCGCGCTTTTTGCCTCGACAGCAGAACGAAAAAAAGGAAATATACGTTTATATAAATATTTCATTTCTCCGAGTGGAGGTCGAATCTACAACCAGTCGCGTTTACATTCACATTTTGTGCCACTGCGCCACGACTGGCCTCCTAGTAGTTAGTCTTTAATTATTAGAATTATTAATTTATAAGAAAAAGGACGGATAGCCAAGAACATAAAATTTCGTGCCTTCCTTTCTAAATATTTTTATATTATAAGTACTTTCCAATTTCATTAACACTTATCGACAAAAATATTTAATTAAGATTTAGGAAATTTATCAGTACCTATTATTTCTGATGAATGTTAGAAAAAAATAAAATAAAGATAAGTTAAAAATATATTTACATATTATTATTAGTCCTAGCTTCCAGCTTCTAATTGTGTCAATTGTTCAAAATGGCGGTCAATCTTCCACAGACTAGGCAACACTCCTTTGAAAAACGCAATTTTTCGCGCCAATGAAGCGTTCGAAAGAAAATTACTGAACGGACCTGTCCTAAATAGATCTATATTTATTTTTATTCTGTAGCATTTATTTGCTTGTAATAAGGTTGAGTTTGGTGTTAAATATTTAATTTTGTAGTAGTGTTTTATTTTTGTAGAATATTAGGCATTATCTGTGCAGCCATGACCTGCTAAACACTAATGCGGTTACCGATCCCTATTAAGGTTAATATTCGCTTAGTGAACCTTTAGTTTGGTGAAGCTTCGATTTTTCTTGTTAAGTAACTATTCATAAACGCTGTAGATTTTTTATACTTAAAATTATATTCTAATTTCAATAAAATCAGTCGTGGCGGAGTTGTATAAGCGTGTAATTGTAAACGCAATAGATTGTTGGTTCGATTCCCACTCATACATCATTTACTTGAAGAAATTAACTTTTTAATATTTTAATTTCTTCGTTCTGGTGTCGAGAATCCAGAATTAATCGAAAAATGGCTCAGTTACCTCTGCCTACTATGTTTTGCATATGGGATACAGGATGAAACTTAAAAAATAATAAAATTTAAAATAAAAAAAAATCGTATAAGTTAACATATCCATGGGTCAAGTGCAAGTGCGCAAGTGAGCGGTCGCGAGGCGTGCATCCATCGCGAGAGGATATCGCGCGGATCAGGAGGAGAGCGGACGAAGCCCTGATCCGGCGATGGAGAGAGGACCTGGGTTCTCCGGCGGCAGGCCTAGC
>DWQW01011413.1:0-11453 GCA_018249695.1 Heliconius erato demophoon
TTAAGCTATACTGTGAATCACGAAGTAATATAATATACATTTTTTAAATTTTTTTTTTACTCCCTTGTTCTGAAAACAGAGCGTTTATTAAGTGTACAAAGTTCATGACGCGAGATTAGTATAGCTTAGTTTGAATAAAAGTCGTCTTACTAAAGAGTGTAGACTATAGAGATAGTGACGTAATTACGTCCTTTATGTCTTATGAGTGTTGTTCAGCTTCAGAGTTGCAAGTTAGTATTAAGAGCTTTAATATAAACAACATTCACAAGCAGAAGAAGAAGTGATAATGATTACACAAACTTGCTTATATGAATATCGCACTTCCTCACGTTTTACGTTTGCTTAATGAATATAAACATACGTTAGAATTTAGTTTCATGTATTTACAAAAAAAAAGAAATCCATTACATTTAACCGCTCAGGACACACACGCACCTGCACAATTTAATTATTTTATTAATTTTAAATATGTATTTAAAGACTTACAAAATAATTAAAATATATAATTTTTTCTTAATGTGAGAAATGAATAAGCAATATCTTTACATATAAAATTTGTCTGTTTGTATGTAGTGACTGCTGGCACCTCTAAACAAATACGTTTAGCACGTATTTGTTTAGAGGTGCTCTAAACAAATACGTTTAGCACGTATTTGTTTAGAGGTGCCAGTTATGGAAATGAAATCGCTACATCTAAAATATTCGCATATTATAAAAGTCTGCAGCTCCACTTGCGACTCCAGTGGAAGGAAAAATAACTCAGAGTTCTGTAAGAGACATGCACCACATATTCTAAGAGTCCGATACCTCTGACGATGTCGGCTATGTCGGCTATTCCACCTTACTACAATTACATACATACTACATTGTAAAGCTAGTAGAAACAATAAATATAATGACAGAAGCAACTTTTCTGTATTTTAAAAGTTAGAAATTTGCAAGCTTAATAAATTTATTAAATCCTTTTAAAAATTTGAACGTAGCGGGATTTGGACTCGCGCCTCTTGGAAATCGTTCTATGCGCTCTGACCTACTAAGCTCAGTTCTTATCGAGCTACGTCGAAATTGTTATACGCTTGTTACAATTTATTTATGTTGTTAGCATCTCTGTAGGGTCTTTTTCCACAAATCTCCGCTACCCAAAGATAATTATCGTCTGGCAAGAGAAAATACTATTTATTAAATATTTTTAAGATTTTTTAAGGTGTTAATCCACACTTAGGAAAGAAAAATAAACACTTTAGACCCTTTGCCTTATGCCTCAAAATGTCTTCTGCGGTAATATATTAAGCAGACATCTGGGTAATTACATGTGGCTACTTAGATATGGATCCCGAATAATACGTCACAATAAAAATATTGACATTGTCTAAAGGCGTCTACGTGTTGGATCTGTGCGACGAGGAAATGATAATATTAATTATTTCCTCGAGTGGGAATCAAATGGACGACTTCTCGCGTTTATGGTCGCACAGTTTTCCCTCTGCGCCACGACTAGCTTCAATTTAAGTTAAAACAAAAAAGAAACAAACTACAAACAAACTAGAAACCTTATTAATGTTTTTAGTTTAGTAAAAAGTCTATTGAAAACGATTCTAAAACAAAAAGAAGGAAGGCTTAAGCTACGGTGACATTTCCCAATAGACCAATATAATTGGCACGAGGACTATTGTAGGCCCCGAGTCTGAACACATTTCGATAAATGTTACATTCCTATCACCGCAGTTTTTACCGCCTGCAGGGATACACCACGACGGAAACCCTTCTAACAACAAGTTGTAACCTTATTTAAAGCGGGCGGCGGCGCACAGCGTCTTAACACACGACACTATTAACACAATAAATATATTATCTACACAAAAGTTTCAAAGTGATAACTTACTTTACAGTGCCAGTAGAGTTGGATAGAAGAGTTCCGAGTGCGACTCCTAAGTCTTTACGAAGCAAAACAGTACGACTATGGCGCTCGCTCCTCGGCGTCGACTATAGCCATTAGGTAAGTCTTCTACGATGTTTGTTGTCTTAACTTATTTAAATAAATCTGAGATAACATAAATGTATAAGATATTTTACCCAATTTATGAAAGAATCGAATAAAATAACATTACTAATAATGATTATATTATTTTCATGCAAATATACTACTAACTTCTTGATCGTTAGAGATTTTTTACCAATGGCAGATACGTGTATGTAGGTGTGTAATGTTTTTGAATTGAATTGAAGAGTCCGAATAGTTTATTAATTTTCATAAACTTATGACTCACTTCTCTTGAACAATCACAAATCAGCTCTATTATATGAACAACTTCTTTCCTCATACCGTATGTTTCCACGAGGGGGGCTCCTCCTTCATCCTTCAAAGCTCCACAGCCGTTATTAGAGAGAGCACTTTAGTTTTATTACCGTTTACATTGCGGGAGAGATACTCGTAGATCCTTACAGTACGTACGCGCGGGATGTACAAATAAATATCTTGAGGTAGACACTATCTCCGTCACGCGACGCGTATTGCACGCGATAGCGATACAGCGTCTTACAATTACCCTACCGTGGCATTGTAATATTTCTTTGTTGTTCAACTGGAGAATTACACGTGTCCACACCTAAATTTGCTGTTTTAATGACTACTCCAAGAAGTCAACCTGATAATAAACTGAACGAATGTGCGAAGAGCGTATGTGTGATTTAAAAGATATTGCTATTAAATAATGACAGGCTTTTGGCGCTGAACATATTATATAACCCTAAAATCTATTATTGTATAAATGTGTGATTCAATAGAAACGATAAATTAGAGATGCATTTTATTTTTTCACTTTCTACAACTACTACTACTACTATTATAATATTATTAAATTCGGAAGTTTAAGTTTACATAAGTTCGCCAACTGAAGTTCAGAGGTAGCTTTGGAATTGAATATTTCAATTAACATCAATAGATGTCGCCACTGTGTGAATTGTATATGAGTAATAATATAATAAATTTATTTATTAACTTTAATATTATTATGTTAAAGTTAAAAAAAAAGTATTTATAATAGTAATACAATAAATATATTTACCACAAATAATTTAATATATAGCTCGTAAAGTAATCAATTCTTCACTATCTGTGGTAGTTTACTCCGAATGTGACTGTGCTCTGTGGTACTCTATAGTCTATTTACGTACGTCACGTATGTAAGTATAATTATACTAGTTTCAAATTCAAAATATGATATATTGATGGTTTTCTTACTTGTTGACGTCGTTATTCAATTACGGTATATTTGTAGTGTAGTTTATGCGTTTTAACTTTGAGTTAAACTCAAATTCCTACGGTAAATTAATTTTACTTTTACTGTTACAACTGAATTTGGAATCATTTGAGAAATTGTGTGTCTTGGAAGGATTAGATTCTTTAGGGCACATAATGTCTTTAGACAGACAATGCTGTGTTCCTGGGCGCAAGGAGAGTGGAAATAACATTTTTGATTTTAACAATAAACATGTATATGGTGCATAATTGTGTACACTATTGTACATATAGTTGAAAATATAAATACAGAATAGAAAACACGTATCGTATCGTAAAACATGTTCTGTGGCTTCTTACGCGACCTTTATGTATTTTCTAGGTCCGAAAGAAGCACTTGGTAACAGTCACTTTTCACATTTACTATTTACATCTCACATTTAATAATAATTACTATATGTGTGGCTGTCATTGTTTCGATGAAATTTTTATGCTTACCTCACAATGTTTATAACAAATCAAATAAAGAATAACTTTGAGCTTACCGTAAAATATAATAAAGCATAATAAAGCAAAAATAGATTTTATGCAGACGAAATATTTATTGAAATTTATATTTTCATTAGTACCCGTTGTTATATTGAATGTTTTGAATTCAAAAATTAACCCTAGTTTCATATTTTGCTATTCGTTTTAAACCATTAACATGAAATACAACATGAAGTTATCACAATTTGTAACAGCAATTAATATATTAATTTCAGATCCTCAAATATTGATAGACACAGACAAAAGGACATTCTTCAAATATTTCCAGTTGTGTCATGGACATTCAAGAAAATGAACACTCGGTGCCTGGTCAGTTAATAGTTTGTGTTGTTTTAAATATCCACTGTATAAGTTAAATTATAAGAAGAACATTATTATTCTTATTATATTTTTACACAGGCAATTGTAAAGTAAGCTCCTCCTACTAAGTACTCCTTAAATATTGATAAAATTAACAAATATTTTTCTCTTTTATGTTATACAGAAAATAATTTTGATTTAGATATAACAGTTGAGTTGGGATTTATGATAGTACTTGCCGCCTACCCAATTGTTATATCAAAAAAAAACAAATGGCTGAGATCAAAATTTCAAAGAATTGTATGATGTTAAATACTTTTTGACGAAGTTTCTTTGTAAGTCAGCGTAGCATATCCAGAGAGAAAAGATATAAATATTGATTATTTTTTAATTTCATTGACACATCATTCAATAATGAAACAAATTAATAGAACAACAGTAAGATTCTTCATTTAAAAAGTTGAAAAACTTGCAATAATTATTTTTTTTATAGTCAATTTATATAATACTATGCGGAATGAAAATAAAAAATATATCTTTAGTCAACAGCTCATTATGGCAGTAGTAAGATTCCAATGTGATATTTCTATCATAGTTTAGCTCATTCTTAATCATGTAAAGTTTAAATTATTAACATTTTATTATCATCATTTTCAGATAAAGGAATTCTACCTCTAGATCCTCGTATATGTAGCAAGCACCTCCGCGGTATATGTGTGGATATTTTCTAAAAAAAGAATAAAAACTATTTTTTTTAAATCATGCAGAATATATACAATATAGAGAACTTTACTTTTAACTTTGCATTCCGAGCAAAGAATTTATTAAATTAATTTCAAATATCCAAGATGTGTTCAATTAGTAAAATAGTTTAAAAAAAAATTAAAATAATAGAAATAATGAAATTAGCAATATTTATATTAATTGATTATATTCATTGTATTCAATGTGTTCTACATAAAAATAAATCAGTTGATTATATAATTGACATTGTGATTCGTTGTTTGATGCAGAATTTTTAATTATTGTAAAAATATTAATAGGATATTGGCTGGGAGAGAGCAAATTGATGATGATAGTGATAAATTCCAAATGAATGAATTTCTTTAAATTCATTAAATGTTTTACAAGACACCTAATCTGATTTAAGAAGTATATACTCATCATATATGTTATTTGATGACGACAAAATTAATTAAAAGCAAACAGGTTGTGACGTTACTAAATCGCGGAAGAATATTATTAAATAATATTAAATGTATTTTTATATTGAGTGACTCCTATAATTTGTCATTAACGAAAATTGAGCAGTAAGAGAAGAATTACACCAGGGACAGAGAATAACAATATATTTATTGAATAAAATGTAAAAAAAATCTTTACATACTGACAAATTATATTATACTACCTGTCCGCTCGCGGCTTCGCCCGCTTGAACTACGTGATTGTTCATTTAATAAACAGAATTGACTGACAATTATAATGAGCTCTAATATGATTTTTCATTACTTTAATCTATAATCTTCCAATATGATTTTTTTACTACATTATCGTAATTTCTATAAGGTTTTATGATTGTTTTGTGCAATGTTGATACTTGATATTTGTAATAATATACTTTTGAGCATTGATACATAAAGCTAATTGTTTATTAAACATATATATTTTTGTAACAATACATTCTTTTTACCTATTTTATGTATGTCTTATCATAATTTTAAAACTCTGTTAAATGTTCTGATCAGATCAGAAACAGCCTTAAATGTTCAATCGTTAATTTGGGTAAGAATTCTATATAAAACGATTGCTGCAGTTTTTAAATGAGCTACATATATTATTAGGTGAATGTACAATTGGTAAATATGTAGTTATTACAGAGTACTACACGTAGAAATAATGTTTTAAGATATTTTTATATAGATTTATTTCAAACGAACGAACGAACGAACCGAAGAGTCTATGTATTTACTTACTTAATATTTCTTTGAAGACCAAGTAGCTCTTTATCTCTGCTTTTTTTTCAGCTTCACGCTGTATCCCGCATACAGCAGGGGGGAGGACATTAAGACATTCGGTTCCCCACTTTCTGCCGAATTCTGGAGTGCGTGCTTGCGTGTTGAACTCAACGCCGCGCTTTGCCTCGACACCAGAGCAACCAGAAGAAATGGAAATATAAATTTAAGTAAATACAATTCATTTCCTCGACCGGGGATCGAACCCACTACCAGTCGGTTTTACAGTTACACTTTGTGCCCCTGCGCCACGACTGGCCTCCTTTATCTGTCTTGAATTAATTACGACTTAAACTTAACTGTTTGTGTTAACATGTAGCTTAAGCGGGCGAAGCGGGCCGCTAGTTAAGTAATAAACAAGTAAAATTTTAAACTATCACTCTTTTACAAATATTACTTGCAATTACTTATAAATAAAGCTTATAAAATCAAATCAAATCAGCTTCACGCCGTATCCCGCACTCTGCAGGGTAGGCAGAGGGAACTTAGTGTTAAGACACTCCCCCCGTTCCCCACTTTCTGCCGAATTCTGGTGGCATTACGTGTTGAGCGGCAGAACTCAACGCCGCGCCACGCCACGCCAGGCCAGGCCACTTTCTTATTGGGAAGCCTCTAACAGCCATGCCAACTCCTGATTGTCAAGACAGCCCTACCAGCAATTTGAGCAGATTTCAAAAGTTGGAGTAGCTCCGTCAACATTTTTCGGTCAGGTGATCCAAAGAATATATCAGTGAACTACAGCAACGAGTGAAATGGCGCTCAAACAATTCAACGTTGTTGGTACCTGATAGTTTAGTTGTCATTAAAGATGACAATCTTTCTCCGTTAAAATGGAAGATGGGCTGAATTGTAGCTGTTCATCCTGGAGCTGAAGACGGCATCAGCCGTGTGGCTGACATCAAAACTTCAAACGGTTAGCATTTAGTAAAATATGTCCCTTGTTTGATCAAATTGGTTAAAAGGCGAGCTTTCAACGTCCGGGGGCATGTTCGGGCCGAACGCCTGTTATAATCTAATAGCAATAATTTTTAAATCACACATACGCTCATAGGTGATATAAATCATGTATTTTATTTTGTCTTACAATTACCTTACCATAGCATTGAAATATTACAAATTTCTTGTTCAAGAGAGAATTACACGTAAATTTGCTGTTTTAATGATTACTCCAAAAAGTCAACCTAATAATAAACGGAACGAATATGCAAAGAGAATATGTGATTTAAAAATTATTGCTATTAAATTATAATAGGCGTTTGGCCTGAACATATAACATATTATATAACCCTAAAATCTATTATTGTATAAATGTGCGATTCAATAAAATCGATAAATTAGAGATGTATTTTATTTTTTCATTTTCTACAACTACATGTACAATGTAGTATATAGTTACATATGTATATGTAAATGTCTTGTTCTTCCTGGCGTTGGCAACTGATATGTATAGTTCAACAACTGACATATATATGGCGTTGATCCATGTTATCACCTGATGCCTTGATATTAGAATGTACTCTGTGCGGCGTACAACGAGATTGAAAACGTTTGACGTATAATATTATTAAATTCAGAAGTATATGGAGTATGGAAAATTTAGACCATTACAGATAATATTTTATTTAGTAGCATTATATTTACATAAGTTCGCTAACTGAAGTTCAGGGGTCGTTCTGGAATTGAATATTTCAATTAACGTCAATAAATGTCGCCACAAATTGAATATGAGCAATAATATTTATTTATTAACTAAATTTGACTAAAAAAAATGAAAGTAGCTTTACACGTTTATACTACTAGCGCCCTCTGGGCAAGCACCAAGAAACTTTTAGAAAAAAAAGGAATATTAAAATTGAGGCTCATTTAATATTGCACAATATTGGGATAATTTAAAATGCAATTCACAATTAAATATTAACAAATAAACATTTGCATTCAGAAATCACAATTACCAATTAATTATAATTATTCAAAAATAAGCAATTGTGATTTCCGTACAAACAAAATATGTTAATATTTAATTGTCAATTACAATCAAATTTACCCATGAACTAAATTATTGAGGGTGTAATTAATAAAATTTTGATAGGTATGTTTTTATATCACACACTAATAACAACTGGCTTCTTTACTTCTATTGATTTATTATTCACTGAACTGGGGATTTCGTTTTTTTTAGTACTTAGAAACAAACAAATAAATTTAAAATCGAATATTAATAAGCAATGCATACTTTTATTTGTTTCTTAAAATTTTTAATTTCCTAATTATTCTTTCAGTTTGTCATTGTAGTGTTGATGGTGAATAATAAAAGTCTACTCACGTTTATCACTGAGTTTAATCAACACCACTTTAAATGTACATACAGTGATAACACAAATGGAAAAATCACAATTGAACACAGTACAGTATATAAGAAAGTCAACCACAAGCATATATATATAACAGAACACAAAAGATACAAATTTGGAAATAAATAGAGAATGTAATGATTCGGGGGTCACCCCATGTAAAGAACTGCTTTTTAGGCATTTTTTAGGATTTTAATATTTTTACCGACCCGTAAATAGATAGAGCTTTATTAAGTTTATTATCATTTATTAACATATTTTGACAGTTTCAATATAAATTTGTAGTTAGAAATATAATATAACTCTGCCTTGAAAAAGTAAACGGCGTTTTAATCTGTGAACCTTAATGCACGGAATGAACTATCATCAAATGAATATACCAAAATTTGGACATTTGAAAAAATAAAACGTCGGATGACCGTCATGGGATGATACCCTTTATCCCAAAATTGGGAGGATCTTCAGAATCACATTTCTCTGATAATAAAAAGGTCAATGATTGTAATGGTGGATAATCATCTTTTTCACAATTAGCATTAATAGAATGAGTAATAGTGTATTTATGTTATTAATCAACAATGTATTGTAGGCATTCATAAATTGCATGCATGTAGGTTTAACATTCCGAATAACATTACTAAGAAAACAATGAAAAAAGTTCTCAAGGAAATCTCTATTAAATTTTTTTGTTGTAATATTATTAATTTTAAATATCTTATTTAAGTATTTCCACATTTCTTTAAATGTAATCATGTTATGAATCCAGTTCTGGACAGATGGCACTTTTTTATATTTTTTGGTTTCTGTGCCATCTGGCTTTTTGTTAAATTCAATTGATTTTAAAATAGGTAAAAAAACAGCAAAATTACGGCTTTACACGCTGGTTTAAAAAAAAAACATAATTTTAACAATTAAAAATAACAATTTTAGGAGAACTGCCTATCAGTCGATATATTAAGTTTATTTTTTGTTTCACATTTGTATAGCAGTATCTTTTTTTTTTATTTTATAAAATTACAAATTTAACAAAACCATTATCATATGGCCGGAGATGTTACAGGCATTTGATTAGAAAATATTATTTGTACAAATCATATGAATATTGCATGTGCTACAAAAATGTGCGTAAGTCCTCCCCAATATAGAGTATTTATTTAATCATTCTATAACCTATCTCAATGGAGACAATTTCCAAAGACTAAAGAGTTCTACAGATGTCGCTAGTTGTGTTGTAGGTAAATAAAAGACCGATAGTTTGAACGTTTATTTCAAAATATAAAATATGAAAACAATATTTTAAAAGTATACAACAATATGGATCATGATATTGTTCTTTGTGGATTTTAGAGCGAGCGATCTAATCAATATTTTTAGTTTCAGTACAAACCATATCAAATTCTTTTGATTTCTTTGTACTGAAACTGAAAACTAAATTAAAGTGTTTTACAAAAATATACAAGTAAATATAAAACAATATATTAAATTGACAATTAAGTATGTGTTAATATTGACAATCATTATTCACTAAATCATAATTAAATTAAAATTTTGATTCTTTCTTAAAGTACAACCTTTTAAAGTCAATAATTAAATATTTAATTATATATTAACATACAAATAATAATGAGTAGAGAAAAAAGAATTCAAGTTGTTCTCTACTATATTTATTTCTTTTTTTATTGTGGCTGTTTTGTAATTATATTATTTTAACAGTAATTTATAATAAGGGACCTGAAAACAGATTTATTTTGTTCGAATAAATAAATTTATATATTTCTAAACACGTTTTTTAATTAATTTATTTTGGAATCTTTCAATTCTAATGTAATCATATGGTGTATAAAAAAGTATATACCCTGTTTTATGTATTAAGATAAATAGTTTTTCTCATTATGATAATACAAGATGTCAGACATTCTTGAATATTGTCTTCTAATGTACTGTGAGACATGTGAGACATTAGAGTATTCTAATGTATGTATGTTTCTTAAAATTTCTGAAAAATGTCCCATAGGACCGTTGATACCAGTACAACAGATGACTTTAACTGTGAATTTCTGGAAATAAAAAATAACATTTTAATTACAAATTAAATAAGGTATTTTATTCAGTGTAGGTTGGTAAGTAAGTATATTTAATAATAATAAAAAAATTATACTAAGAAAATAAAGAATTTTTTGTTGACAGTAGTATAAGTACTTATAAATTGTAATAACATAATGAGTAGGTATTTGTTCAAAAAATTCAAGTAAGTTAGGAGAGCCAAAGCAGAATTTATACAGTTTCTGACATGATAGTTTATATTATAAGTGAAATTTTTTATAATTTATATTATCATTGAAAAATAGAATATTATGATTACTTACCATCATTTATTATTCATAATTTCAATAAAAATATTCAAAAAGTTTCTACGTGTATTGTGTGTGGTTCTGTAGCCATTGCATTACAGAAGTAAGATAATTAGCAGTTGTAATATTCAATATTTACAAAACATAGATTTTTTTATTCACTGTTTTTACATAACTTAACTTGTTTACATAGGATTTTCAGTTATACTAGTAATTAACTAAGTTGTCACTTTATTTTTCCGGTATAAGAATATAATTACAACAACCTAGTTTATCATTTTCTAGTAAACTTATTAATTATTAACTAATGATCAATGTTTATATCACTGATATATAAAATAAACATAACCTATATTTGTGTCAACTCTTATTATTGTGTAGCATGACACTCAATTATCACTACATCACGCCATCTTGTTCTTGTCTAGATGGCAGTGAAAAAAATAAAAAAAAAAAAATTTTTATGTAAAAAATAAAATGATAAAAAACATGTAAATTTAAATAAAAAATAATTTAACATTTTATTAAAAACTAGCGGCCCGCCCACGGCTTCGCCCGCTTAAAATACATGATTATTGATTTAAGCAGAATTGATTGACAACTATAATAAAATAAAATAAATAAATAAATCAGCTTCACGCTGTATCCCGCA
>DWQW01011414.1:0-11453 GCA_018249695.1 Heliconius erato demophoon
ATTGCCACCGATTTTTATAAAAAATTAAATTCAGACTGTTAAAAATATTTTATTGAACACGTGTTTCGTGGTTTTTTTAGAATTCACTCCTAATAAGCGGGCGAAGCCGCGCGCGCCCTCTAGTACTGTTATAAAACAATTATTTTACTTTCTGTTAGGTAAAATGAATAATTATAGCGTAAAAAATATCAAGGCGCAGAGACACAAGTGTGACTGTTAAAGCGACAGGTTGTGAGTTCGATTCCCACTCGAGAACATTAAATATTTGATATTTTTATTTCTTCGTTCTAATGTCGAGATAAAGTGCGACGTTGATTTTCGTCACTCCAGACGGGGTGTCTTAACACTAGATTCTCTCTGCTATCTACTGACTCTATGTGCTGGATACAGTGTCACAAAAAGAAAAACAAAATAAAAGAAGATATTTTAAAATTAAGGTACAAATCTATCCTTAAATAGATAGATACTTACCAGCCTCAGTGTTGCCAATGATAAACACCATGGCGAAGAGTGCAAACGCGATTGTCATGGCACCTGAAACATATTATATAGCTATAGACAATTGTATTTATTTGAAGATGTTTTGTGTACATATTTTTATTTAGTTACACTGTCCATAATTAAGAAGAGGACAACTTAAATGAAAACATAGAGAGAGGAAAAGGTACTGAATGTTCTTAATTATACCATCAAAATGTAACACGCTTTTACAATTTATTAAGTTTTGTATTTCTTATTACAGTTAATTTATTTTTAACTTTTTAGTTCATTTTATTTAACAAATAATAAAAGCTTGTTCTTAAAAAAGTTTTTTTTTTTTAATTTTATTTTTAACTTTTTAGTATTGTTAATTCAAAGATTTTCGATTGAATCAAACAAGCCCAAATTCCGAAGTTACGGAGTTCCTATGGCCACCTTCCAGCTCCATCATGAGGTCCTGGTTACCATTTAGTATGAAAGTACTCGTCAAGATGAATCAAACGAGCTCAAACCCGATGAAGTTGCGTCGTTTTATTACCGAGTTCCTATAGCCACCTTGCAGCTCTATCATCAGATCAGCTTTATGTCATAATAATATCGCATTGTCATCCGGTTTATACATGAATGCAAAATTTCAGCAAATATAAGCTTGTAAAAACAACATGTTTTCCTTTATATTAACTCATTATAATATTATATTAGGTAATTACTGGTCTAGGGAAAAAACCTGAGTCCTTAAAGCAATTAGTCAAGCTTTATCAAATTAGAGCAAGTTATTAAGTTCATTTGAGTAAGATTAATATTTATTGAGATCACAGGGTCGTGTTCTGACCATTCAAGGTCAGTTCTGTTTTGTAAATAAAAATATATCTTAGCTTAAAAGTT
Source organism: Heliconius erato demophoon (assembly GCA_018249695.1). NCBI lineage: Eukaryota > Metazoa > Arthropoda > Insecta > Lepidoptera > Nymphalidae > Heliconius > Heliconius erato. The sequence goes on from DWQW01011414.1 coordinate 1,366, forward strand.
GTCTTTAAATTCTTCTTTAGGTTTGAATTATTTTTCCATTTTCTCGCGCATATCTATAAAACTATAATGAAGTAATGTAGCAAGCTAAATGAAAAAAACATGACATGATAAATGTACTATAGGTAAGCCTTGGAAAGTATCCTTAATCTTGCCCTCTGATATCAATCGTGAACTCTGACAGCAAAATGATGACTTCTCAGAGCTTAAATTAATAGAAGGTAAAGAACCGAGCGGTTTGTTTTAATGCTCTCTTTGCCACTAAGTATATGCGAATTAAAGTAACATTACTTATTTAGAAAACGTATAAATATTTGACCAGGCCCTGGTCAGTTTCCAGGAGGCGCGGGTTCGAGTCCCGCTACGTTCAAATAGTTATACGTTTTCTAAATAAATATTTTTCTTTCCTAAGTGTGGCATAACACTTTAAAAATGTTTAAAAAATAAAGTAACATTGTTTTGTCTCTATTTTATTGGGATAATATTTAGGTACTTTTCTCTATTTCAAGATTTTTTTTTATAGAAATGCGTCTTTTTGAAATTCTATTTGGGATTTTATAAATGACAACTGTACGAATCTATTTCGATTGGCTATTAGGTCACGTATAAATACGTAATACTAGACGTATAAATTCACATATTCAGGTTTTTTTGTGGTCATATTTTTTGTATTACAAGATCATTGACTATTTAATAAGCTTAGTGATTAATTGTTAAAACAAGTTTTAGTATAGAGTCCATGAATACCTAAATGGAATACCTTGTACGGCGACACGGACCGACTACTTGGCAAGTTCGCAACATTTCAAATTAACTAAAAACGAAAAGGAAATGAAATATCCTTGTAATTTTACGCGTTATTACGTAATAATAAATTTTTATGAATATTATAAAAGCATACAAGAATCTGTTATTTAAAAATTTTATTTAGTAATGTTTTATAAGGATATGCAATATAAATATAGTACTATATAGTATTATGCAAAGATCCATATAATTTTATTATTCTGCTTTAGTACTTTGGTAGTATGACACAAAGCGTAAAGCGTTTATTCCTTTAACCTAATCAAAGGTATGTAAGAAACGATGACTACCTTATTACGGTTATGTGGTCATCGTCAATTGAATAACAAGGAAAAGAATTAAAGAAATAGCCTGTCTTACCTTATTTATTTTAGTACTTAAAAATACCCCAATCCCGGTAAGGAGGAAAGTACCTATGTGAACACGATGATTTCTAATCTGCTTTAGGGAAATATTTACACATCATTATTTATTCTATGGTTCATAAAAAACATTTGAATCCCACACACATCAGGGTACGCAGAGGAAATCTGGAAACCTAGAGTAAGACACACCTTCTCTCTTTTACTGTAAGTAGTACTAATAGGTATTTTACGAGCTTGTACCTATATTTGGCCCCTTGAAGCGCAGAATCTTGCAAAACAAATGATACGAGCATTTATGATGTGATGCTATCGTTTTTGCTCCGTTCCGAAAATTTGTAAGGTACTTTTCGTGTATGTATATATTTACAATAAAAATTAAAGGCAAAAATCGAAAATTGTAGGTTTTTCATAGAAAAAAATCATATATTTATTTTTGTAGTTACACACACGTAACATTTTGTCAAATTTTATAAGATGTACTTATTTCCCATTGACCTATGATCCTGAAATTGGTTGAAATTAACCATATCAAAAAAAGTTTTTTTTTTATTTTCCTTGACATATTACTTATTCAGTATATTCACTACTTTACGGTCTTACTCATAAATTGCATTAAAATTGAATGTACTGATGATGTTAAAATTGCATGAAATTAAAAAAATATATTGTACGGTAATAGATAATAGATTTTAGCAAACATGCTGATTTGCTTCGCTCAAAAGCGAATTACTGTGAGAACGTATCCTTGACATAAAATAATCTTAAAATTTTGATTGGACTATCCGGTTCAATAATCGCCTCAGAAATCTTAAGCCAACCTCCTTAATATCTTGTTCTGCTTTCTGTTCTAAATATTTCATCACTTCCATTCTTATAAAAAAAAGTTAAACAATAAATACTTTTATATAGTGTTTAGAGAAGTACTAGTTCATTCTCCATTATCCACCTTTATACATATATATGTAAATATTTATTTACCGGAGTAGAAATTCAATTCATATCCATCGATCCCACTTGAATTGTCAGAAATAAATTTGAAATATTACCTTTACTGTCTACTAATAGACTCGACACAGGAAAATAAATTTTGCTAAACGAAAAGAACGCCGAAAGAACATCCGAATTTATTGGACCAAAACATTTACAGGACCAAACCTTTTCCTTACCTTTCTTTTGTTTACAACGACAACAACCTACTAATATATCGATTTGTACCAAATTGATTAACAAATAAAATATTTTTTTCTTTGAAATGCTATATTTTAGGGTACATAAAATTATATATGTTCCATATTTGTCAGTAATCTTGATCGAAAATCTTCTTACCTTTACAATTTATAAAAACCAATACGATATTATTTCTTTAAATTAACGTGAACAAATAAGTTATTGAATATTATTTATCCAATCTTAAATTCATTGTTATATAAAAAAGATTGATTTCTCAGAAAATAAAATATATAATTATGTGTAAACAACTCACCCATTGTTTGTTTTCTTGTGTACCTATATGAGCTGTAGAATTCAGTACCACTCTACTTGAGCGTCCTCGCAATACTGGTTATGAGGTTACGCTCTCTACATATTATTAATATATGCGTGAAATACCTAAAGACGTACCTTTTGTGGCACAGTAGAAGTCTATCCGCTTCGATGGGTGCGGGTTCAAATCGCCCCTTCAATGATTTCATATTTGTCAGCCACGCTGCTAAAAGTGTAGCAAAATTTTAATTACTTATAGTACTCAAAATTATTACACCACTACTATAGTATAGATTGCCTATACTATTTCATTTTACTCATAAAATTTTATAGTACCTACTTAAATATTTATTAAGAAAACGTATAAAAATTTGATCTCGCGCCTCTTAGTAACCTCTTGAATACCGTCCAAGAAGTTAATTTTTCTTTTCTAAGTGTGGAATAACACTTAAAAATTTTGAAAATACTTATATGTTATTATTAAATGTTTAAAAGTATGTATTGGTATTAAGTAAATATTTAGTCTACCATTGCTACTGTATCTGTGCTAATATTGTAAATCATTAAAGAATACTTTTGTTATCAGTTTTTGTGATAGCAATATTATCCTATGACGTCTCGTAGTGCAGAAGCTCAAAAGTGCGACGGTAAACGCAACAGATTGTGGGTTCAATTCCCACTCTAGGATGAATTGTTTAATATTTTCATTTTCTCGCTCGGGTAACGAGGCAGTTTCGCCACTCAACACGCAATAATTCCAGAATTCGGCGGAAAACAGATAACGGAACGGAGTTTTAAGTCACTTACACTAGGTTCCCAGGTTCCATCTGTTTATTTTGCTTTCTGTGGGACGCAGCTTGAAGTTAAAACATTTTTGTAAACCTCAAAGAACTCACTTTGTTAATTAACATAATACCTATCATGTTGTGGCTTTTATGTAAACAATGCGGTTTATTTAAATCTTGTTTATACTTGTGGTCCACGTAGATACGTCAAAATATATAGATACGCAAGTTGCTAGAACAGATGTTCAGTAGAAATGCTGTGTCGGCAACAAAATATATTGGCAACACTCTTACTTTAATCACTCACTCATCCTCCCCGTGAGGTAAATACGCTATTGTATGCCTATGTACGGATGAAATCAGTTTAGTGTACCATGAACTGGTATAACCTGGCGTAACAAGATACTCATATTTAAATGATCATGTAGCTATTATGCTTGTTAGGTACTTTAGGTTAGTCGTGGCGCAGAGGCACAATGTGTGACTGTAAGTGCGACTGGTTGAGGGTTCGATCCCCACTCGAGGAAGCGAAATATTTATTTATTAATAATATTTCATTTCCTTGAGTGGGGATCGAACCCTCAACCAGTCGCGTTTACAGTAATATATTCGTGCTGTACATAATATATTCGTGCTGGTGTTGAAGCAAAGCGCGGCGTTGAGTTCTGCCATTCAACACGCAATGCCTCCAAAATTCGGTACGAGTCGATCTAACACACAACCTGGTGCGTTTAAAGTCACACGCTTGCACCACGACTGGCCTCATCTCTACAATTGTCGGTTTGAATAGGTAATTGTTACATTCTGACAAATTCGTTGAAATTGAAGGAGAAATAGTTTTCGGGCATAGTTTAAATTTAAAAAGCAGACTGATGTAAATACACACCATAAACACATTACGAACATTACTAAGCACCTTTATTGCATTTTAAAATATTTAAAATAATCAACTCAGTCAATTATTAGCAAAATCATCGATGACATTATTTAGGTAGATATCTATTAGATAGTAACAAAGAAATTGTTCCGTAAATTTATTTCCTCGTAAAATTTGGGGCTAAATAAAGCCGTGGGCTATTGCCTATTTAACCTTTTGGTAAACTCGCCACTGAAACAATACCATCTGTATAGTAATTTTTGTAAATTTTCGTAACAAAATAAAAATTGACCACTATTATCAATTATTACATGTTATTAGTTATTTCCTTAAATAAAATTAAGACACAAAAACTTAGTGTTCACGCGGCAATTTTCAATGCGCTACTATAGTAACTTTATCAAAATCTTATGTACTATATATAAATGATGCCTCTGTACATACTTAATACAGCCTAGATAATATTTACTTAGTAATTTATTTTATGTGAATTTAAGAGAATCCCTTAAATTTGTGTTTTTCTTCAGCTAGTCTTGAATAATATCTACAAAGATCAAGATATTTTAAAAAAATATGGATTTTTTTAAACAAGATGGCGAGAAAATGCGAGAACTCGACAATATTAAATGGCCTAAAATTAGGTACAGTTTATATATACCTATAAGTTCAAAAATGAACTAATATAAAAATATTGTCATACTGAAATTCTATTTAGTAAGATAATTATTGACTGTACGATAGTACTTAGTGTTTAAATAAGTACGTAATTGTTTTGCGTACGTTCGTGTTTAAATATAAATAATTAATAAAAGACTATGGTAAAGGGAGTTTCTTTTAAATATTTTACTTCTTGTTGTGATTAACAACCTTTTCATTGTAAATAGCAATTAACAATTGAGTGAATATACTATTGTTTTTGGTATTATATATTTTTACTTGATATATTTTTACAAATACCTATTATAAAAATATTTGTAAAAACTACTAAAAATAAGAAACTGATTCATTGAAAATTTATATTTTTCACGCTCAAGAATTTACAGTAACTGGAAATGTGAAAAAAATAGTAGAGAGAACGTATTACGATTTCGTAAAATTACTTTAACAAAGCAAAATTAGACAAGAAACAAAAATCTTTCTTCTGTTGTGTATAAAACGAAGCATAAAAATAAATGTAAAAGGTTAGGCCGATAAAATATATATTTTTGGGTTTATTATATAATTGAAGAAAATGTTTTATTTATTGCTATAGTATAATTGCTTATAAATTGTATTACAATACCGTATCATTCTTTCATTTTATAAAATTTTCGGATAAGTAGATTTATCTATACCTTGTCGTCTGTATAATCTATGTTCATGTCACAATTCGCTTCTTTACTCTACCCATAGATAAATAAGTCAATTCAAAAATTTCAGTTTGTTGATAATGTCAAACTTTTAACGGGTGAAGATACGCGAATTCCGAAGAGCATTTAATTCAATAATATTAACTTTTATTAATATATATATTTTTATTTATGAAATAATCGTAAAAAGTTAATAACACTATGGTGATTTAATTATATAGTGTACATAAATTTATTTTTACGGCATTTACAATTATGGATCATTTCACTCAGGTAGGTTTAGATCAAGTTTCCTTAACGGCCACTTTGTGTATAAATTGATTATGTTTTGTTTAAGTTAATGAACGTTAAATTCCAGCGAATGTTAGAAAGGGCGAGAGCTAGGCAAGAAAAAATTGATCAAAAATTGGCTAATTCCGGACAAGCGGTACCAAAGCGGAAACCGTTGACGGAGAACATAATTAAAAACGAGTCGCCCATTAAATCCCCGATCAAAAGTTCTAGAGAATCCATATCATCACCTAAGAAATTTAAAGATCCCATTTGCGATACGCCTGTAATTAAAAAAGTTATTCAGAAAACTGACCTTACTACTGCTTCGCCGCAGAAGCGTAATGACATAGTAGTAACACGAAAAGAATTCAAAAGTCCGAAAACAAGTTTAAATAGACGCAATTCCGATGTTTCCGTTGAAATAAACATTTCTCATAGGAATGACATTCAAATTGAGGTTCAAGTTGAAGAAAGAGATGCACCCATCAGCATTATTTATGATGCTTCAGGAGACAGTGGCAGTAATGTTATCATTAAAGAAATCGAAGGTTAGTGTTATTTAAATACTTAATTTACCATTGAATTGTTTTATTACTTCAATTTTTTTTAACATTCATTTAGGACCTTATTAAATAAAGAAAATAGTATTTCAATTATTATAAAACTTTTAATGTGATTCAGAAATTAGAAATATAAAATTTCTTTTTTTTTTTCATGTCTATAATTTAATAATAGCTTATTTCAGATTAGATAATTAAAACTTATCACTCAAAACTTAAAGTTATTTATTATATAATAAAAGGTCAATGCACAAATGGCTAAGCAAACATTTTCCTCTATATTTTGCATATTAGTCACAAAAGATAATATTCAAAGAATTACTAAATGTTGTTTGCTCATTTGAAACCATAATTAATATCTTTAATGTTGTCATTTCTTCTCTTTTGTAAGAAGTTGTTGGCGTAGGTAATATTATATTTTCCTTGTTAGTAAGTTAAATCTATACTAATATTATAAAAATGTTAATAAAAAAACTACTAGTTTCAAAAATGATTTTATTATTTACTCAATAAAAGGGCTATTTATTGTAGAAAGTCCAAGTCTAGGCTATATTATATGATGTTGATATTTTCTTTGTAACCCAAGGTGCCTCCAGTGAGGGTTAAACTTAGCTTGTGTCTAATTAAGCCTGTACTGTTGGTTATTTCCATTTAAGCACATCGGTAAAGCCAAAGTTAAAACTTAGTAATTTTAAATACTAAGGAATTTTTAAATCACTTTCAGATGACACTCCAAATTTAGGAAAGAAAGCTTTGGATATGGCTGAACAAAAAAATGAAAAGACAGCTGTCCGGAACAATTTCAAATCAAGATTGGATAGACTTGGAAATTTATATTCTGGTAAGTTAGCATTTATTTTTATATATTTTTTTACTTATATACCATGCAGTTTCAAAGCAATGTAAATATTACTATTTGTATTAAGCTTTAAACTTTATTTCTTTAAAATATTTAACATCCCTTGTAGATAACACCAATAGATAATATTGTAGTATGTCCATATTGTTTTTGTTGTATAAGATATTATTACACATTATAGATATTGAGTTCCACTACTCAACATGCAATGTTTCTAATTTTGGTGGAGAAGTTTAGGTTATCTCTGCCTACCCTGCTATATGCAGAGGATGCTGTGTGAAGCTGTAAAAATACTATAAAATAGATTTATATCTATCTCTCACAATTTTGAGGCCAGTGGCACAGAAGTACAAGTGTGTGACTGTAAATAATTGTGATATCAATCCCCTCCCGAGGATATGAAATATGAAATATTTATTTTAATTTATATTTTCATTTCTTTGCTCTGGGGTCGAGGCACAGCACAGTGTTAAGTTTGGCTACTCATCACACAATGCCTCCAGACTTCGGCAGAAAATAGGCAATAGAGTATCTGTTAAGACACTGTTGTGTCCTAGTGTTAACTAGTTTCCATCTGCCTACCCTGCTGTGTGCGAGATACAGCATGAAGCTAATTTAATTTAAATATAATTCTGCATTACAGATAAGCCGGAACTCTCATCACCAATACATCGCACAGAGCAAGAATTCACTTCAGAAACTCCCCCATTAGTCCCAGAGGCTCGGAAAGCAAAAGCTGGTGGAAAGAAATTTGGTAGATTGGCAGCTTTGGCTGATGAAATCAATAATTGGGAGGATGATTTGTCTCATCATTCATTTGTAAGATATTATTTTTTGTAAGTTTTTATAGAATTGATCAAAGTGAATGTGACAATTGTGGATTTAATTGTAACTTCAAGGAATTATTTCCATTTAATGCCTTTGACAAGATTCTTCATTGAGTTCTGACACTTACTACAGAATATCTCTATAATTTGATGGACATTGGAGAATGGATTATCTTAAGAGAAGGTTCCCTAGCCTGCTTTTGCTAGTTTGCCTAGCCTTTTTTTTAAGCTTTCACACACCGCAAAATAGGCAGAGGGAACCTTGTGTATCATATACTCTGTTCCATTTCATTAAAAACATATTATTTCAACACAATTCCCTGTCACAATGCTTTATAAAAAAATCTTGAAACTGCTTTCTTTAAAAAGAATGCTTAAATATTTGTTTCATGGAGTTCCTCTTAAGTGTAATATTACCAGTCTGTTTCAAGGAAATCAAACTTTTGCGTTTAGTAAAAATTTGAATTTTTACTGCTCTTGAAAAATGCATGAAGTTTGTGCAAAAAAATTTTGCAAAATAAAATGACAGTATTTTGCCAATTCAAGTTATAAGTATAACATTTTAGTACAAAAAAACTTTTTGTAGCTTAAGTTAAGTTTATTTTATTGTGTTTTTATGTACATTTCTTTTTAATTCATGTTTATAGCAACAACCGGAAACAACAAAAGCTGCAGGCAAAACAAAAGAGGAGAAATTGGACGCATCCACACTTGATGTGTCTATCCATTCACTCAGAGACATCAACAAAGTTTTGCAAACTACTAATAAAAACACTAAGGTGAACAAAAATATATTTGTTATTTCATATTAATATAAATAATATTACTAAAAGTAAAGGTAGACAAAGTGTGATATTGAGTTCCATTACTCAAGACAATGTTTCGAATTTTAAGCAGAAAGCAGAGAATAGAATGTCTTAACACTGGGTTGTCTATGCTTACTCTGCTATATACAAGATAAAACGAATGAAAAAAAAAACAGGTTATAATCCGCACACAGCAGGGTAGGCAGAGGAAACTTAGTGTTATGACATACCATTCCCTACTTTCCGCCGAATTTTTGGAGGCATTGCGTGTTGAGTGGCGGAACTCAACGCCGCTCGATTTGCCTCGACACCAGAGCGAAGAAAATGGAAATAAATTTTAATAAATATTTCATTAATTATTTGAGGCCAGTCGTGGCGCAGCAGCACGAAGTGTAACTGTAAAATCGACTGGTTGTAGGTTCGATCTACACATGAGGAGACGAAATATTGGCCTCAAATTAATGAAGCAAAAAATACATTGTGAAGCTGAAATTAATAAAGCTAAAATGAAAATAAAATAAATACAAAATTCAAAGAAGCACCAATAATAGTGCACAAACTCTCATATTTATTCATTTTAGCTGTATGTGACTATGAACATGACTATCTATCTAACTTTCAAGACATTTAATGAGGCAGATCAGCTTGTCAAGACTGCTTCAAATCATTTGTTTGTTATGTTTTTCAACGAAACAAATGAAAATTGAGTAACACTTTTCTTTATTATATCCATAACTTACCCCAGTTTTAAGACTATGAATAAAATGTTATAAGATTCTTTTTTTACTTATTTATTAATACTCTCTTATAGTCACTCAATACAAATACCTTCAAGAAACCTGTGAACGAGTGCCAGCGGCTTGAGAGACAGATTGTAGCTGAATTGGTAAGTCATAGGTATATAAGACTACCTGTTTTTATATATTTTTTACAGGAAATTTATACTTATATAAAAAATATATTGAAAAGTATTTATCTATGTTTAAATATTGAAAATTAATAGTTTATATATGAAGTTTCATAAAATTTTAAGTGATTTGAAGAATTGCATTTCTTAAAACTTATTAATGAAATATTTGAAAAGAAATAAAAGGTAAGTTTTTG
>DWQW01011415.1:0-11453 GCA_018249695.1 Heliconius erato demophoon
CACCCAATTTCGTCTAAACAGACCAAAATAACTGATTCTTTGAGCAGGACTGTAACCCACAACCAAATCGTTTACTTAGTACACTATACTAAAATAACATCACAATTATCAAATATTACCTAATTTATTATTATTGCTTCGTGAAATTTAAAATTGCGGTCAAAATGAATAAAAAAGTAAAATTTATTAAATAATATATCATTTTAATATACAAACTAGATATATATCTTTTTATATAATATATTAATTAAACTATGCATATTATGTAATAAGATTCCACTATAGCTTTAAAAAACGAGTTCACGTTCATCAAGGGGCGGAACTCAACGCTGCGGTTACGTCGGCGTCAACAGACCTTCCAAATATAAAAGATAAGATTTTTACAGTAGACATGGCAGTTTCTGCCTTAGAAGCGATGCGAATTCTTTAAACTTACAATATAGTACTGCTTTGTCGACCCAGTGTGTTTATAAAATAATTTATAATTGCACCACTAGATACAGAATAAATCAAATAATAATTTTCAACAAATATTTTTTTATCTGTTGTTGTATTTGTTTTAAGGTCTTACAATAACGTCGACGATAATATAAATAATTACAACATCACTGTCGTCAGGCCTGGGGAGGTTCATCCAGCGGGTTGGCTTGCGGCAGGTCATGGTCCCGTTCCCGCTCCTCCCGCTCGAAGGTGGAGGTGGACCCGCTACGACTTGTGGAAGATGTTGATGATGAGGATTCGCATTGATCCGGGTTACCCGTGTCTCTGGAAATATAATTTAAATTATATATAAACATATTATAAAAATGTAATTGATGACTGTCTGTACATGAAAGATATGTGAGAAAAAATATTATTGGGTATATTTATCAATGTAATAGAAATCAATGATTTTTACAAGTTTAATTAGAAAGAAAGAAACGGTTTAACCTTATAAAATCCAGCTTTCACTATTGCCTTTAAATGTCACTTAAAGTTGAAATTTTCGTTTTATTTTAATCACTTCAATAAAAAAATTGATCAATATAAAGTATTTTGTTCCACCAAATTGCTAAAAAAAAAACTGTTTTATCATATTGTAACTACTAATATTATAATTGTAATGTAAACTAATGGACAGATTTATATGAAACTTTAAAGGCACTTTATAGGTGATAAATCTTATATTAAAAAATAATTATAAAATGATCATATAAATATTTACTTATGGAATCCATTGGTTTGACATGTATTGTAGCCGCCGCAATGTTGGCACTTTAGGCCCACCACGTGGAATTTGACTGTTGAGAGCTGAAAAACAATTAAATTTACATTATATTCAATTAAAATATACAATTTTATTAAATATTTGAAACCATATTAATATTGCTAGTCCTACAGGACACAATCAATATACAATTTTAGTTTGAGACACTGTCCCCGACGTATTGTCTAATTTTTGAGAAATTGCTTATTGAATGGTGGAATGAAAATATAAATGTAAATAAATATTTCACTTCCTCGAGTGGGGATCGAACCCACAACCAGTCGATTTCACAGTCACACTTTGTGCCCATGCGCCACGATTGGCATTGAAGCAAGGGAAAAAATTAAAATATTATTATTCTTCCAAATGACATTGAAACCGCTACTGTCGCGTTTATACTAGGACAGTATAATTATTAGTTTCAACTTTCAGTGTGTGACTGTTAACATAACGACGGTTGTAGGTTCAATCCAAAGTCGGGGGAAAAAATTGCTTTTATTTCACTGCTCTCAAACAAGCGCTGAGTCTAGTTCCACCACTTAGCCTGCAATGTCTCGAATTCAGACAAAAACTTAACAAACCTTATCTTTAACCTAATGAAAAAATATACTTTCAAACCTACGTTTTTCATTAAATTATTGTATGTTCCGATAATATAATTTTACCTTATGACAGTCTTTACACAATATAGTAGTTTTATAGTCCGCGTATTCGGGAGGCATGGGCGTGGCCGCCACTTCGGAGTCCAAATAGTTCCACAGCTGTAAACAAAAATATTACAATATTTTCGTAATATAAAAACAAGCATTGTTAGCTTCACGCTGTATCCCGCGTGACATCCATCGAATAGAATTCAACGGTGCGTAGGGAACGGAGTGTGTTAACACTCTGCCTACAAAGCTATATGCGGGATACATTTCGTTTCTAGGGATGTTACCTTGAGTGGCGGAACTCAACGTCGCACCTTATAACAATGGAGAGAGCGACGAGACAAAAATAATCAATAATATATCAAAAAATATTTCTTCGAGTGGAATTCGAATCCACAACCGTCGCGTATCAGCACCAAATCCTCAACTGATTTGAGTGGTTTAGTATACTAACATTGGTCATATCAATCATGCTGGTCTGGCAGGTGGGGCACGCGTAGTGTCCGGACTTCAGCATCTGTTCGAAGCAGGGTCTGTGCAGCAGGTGTCCGCAGTCCGGGATGTGGCACGGGATGCGCGACGTGTGGATGTCCTCGAGGCAGACGGGACAGTTGGCCCGGGATACGTTTTCTACGCACTGGAAACATAAACAATTATTTTCTTTTTTCTGCTGTATCCCTCTTGTAGCTTAGTAGGCACAGGGAACCTAAGAACCTGGTGTTAAGGCACTCTGCTCCCATTAAGTAATTAAGTCTGTTCCCGAAAGTAGGCAACGGCGATCCCGTTGCCTACTTTCGACCGAATTCTAGACGCATTTCATTTTCTCGATTTGGAATCGAACCCACAACAGTCACACGCTTTTGCCCCTGAACCACAACTGGACAATAAATTCACATTATGTATATTTTTTATATACACAAAAAAAAAATCGTAAATGGCTTCACAATGAGTATGATTAATCTGCAATATAAATACTTAGAGACGCACAACATAAACTTTTCGAGATTGATCGCTAAAATGAAAAATATTTATAAAACTGAAACAGTGGAGAAATTTAGAGGTTGAATGTAAAATTTTTGCGATCGTTTACATTTTTTACATTACAGATGATAAATAAATTTCTGTTATAAAAACATTCTTTATACTTATACTTCAATATTAATTTACATACTAGACGTGCCCACGACTTCTGCATTGGTAACTATTTAACCTTTCATATTTCTCAACTGATAGAAATAAAACAAACATTAAATGTTAAGGGACATTTGCCAAAATGCAGTAGTGAACACTGCATTTAAATCGGTATAACTGTTTCTGAGATTAGTATAAACAAAGGAGCAAACAAACTGGTAAATATTTTTAAATTATCATTTTGGGTTTTATTACATTGAAAAAGGTCCCCAATAATACATTTTTCCATAAATCTTCCGTGTACAGACAGCAATCAGTTACAATTTTAGTTTATGTATATTTACAGAAGACGTACATAAAGATATATATAAAACAAATATCTTTATTATTACTAAAATATAAGTAAAACACACTCACTCGATGTCCAACGCGTTGTAATTGTACTGGAAGGCACATGTTACATCTTTCGCAGTGAAAGAATCTATCCCGACCTCCGACACGACAAATGCCACAGCCTTCACAATGATACTGCTTTTTGTCCTCGTCATCGAATAAATTACAGATGAGGCATGTGTACTGAAAATAGACAATTTTTATTATAACTTCATGCTTTTCTCGCATATGTAGCAGGGTAGACAGAGGGAACCAAATGTTAAGACGTTTTGTTTCCCATTTACATCCAAATTTCGTAAAAATTAAGTGCTATCGTGACCACTCTATATATAATTTTAACTCCAAATTCACATCTTCACACATCATATTCGCAATTTTAAGACCTCAAATTACCTTTTACACACCTAATTCGCCGTTTTAAACCTCAAATTCATAGTTTTAAATGTCAAATAAAAAGAACTTTGAAGTAAAAATGCAATTACCTTTGCTAAATTATTTTCTTACAAAACACTAGCAGACCCGCATGGCTTCGACCGCTAAGATTATACAAATATTTATTAAATATATTTATAAAATTATTTTCAGTTTTCAGTTTTTTTATATAATTACTTACAAGATAGCATTAGGAAACTAAAAAATAATAGTATTTCTTTAACTCTAACATAAAATGCATGTTATTATACATATTAACCTTCCTCTTGCATCATTCCATCTATAAAAAAAATGTATCAAAATCCATTGTATAATTTTAAAGATCTAAGTATACATCGGGACAGACAGCAGAAAGCAACTTTATTTAAAGTATGTAGTGATGAAATAAATTTCAAATTTGGTGTGTAAAATAAGACATAAACAGATGATTTTAAAGTGCAAAAGTGCAATTTACATTCATAAAAGTATGAATTTGGAGTGAAAATCCCATATTTAAAAATAACTAGACAGTGTCATTGCATTATAATTAACATTAGAACCTATTTTCAGTGTTTCCTGTAAACACACAGTGGGCGGAGTATATCAACTAGATATATGTAAACTTGCCAAAATTACTACAAATTACTTCATGAAAGTGTACATCCATAGTTGCAGTGTTAAATAAAGTGATAAATTATTTTTAATTTTAGTCTAGTTAACATGAAGAGATATGTTCCATCATTAAGTTTATTCTAGACTTTCTTTTATTTCAAATATAAACCTAAATATAAGCACTATTTAAAAAAAAATATAATTAATAAAGATGTTATTTTGACACATAAAGTAGATTAGACAAAACACATAAAGTAGAGTAGACAAACCTAACTCACATAAAGTAGATACTCTCTACTTATATGCTTCCTAATTACAGATGATATATATGATGGACTATTACAGATCATAAAACAAATAAAAGTTAATTTAAAAAGTTATAGATAAAGCTAAACAATTACCTTTCCAAAAGTAACTCCACAGTTGGAACATTCAGCTTGCACTTTTTGCCGAGTATCACATTCTGTACATATTAATTCAGTAACTGACTTCCTGTTGAAGTAGTGAGCTTCATTTTCATCATGACAATATCTGCACATGTATAGTTTGTTGCAACATGGTGTCTGAAATAAATTAATATATGATATATTAAATATATATAAATGATTATTTATTAAAATTATCAACATAGTATATTTTAATAATTTAGAAAAATAAGTAAATAGGCAACAAGCACAATAGTTGTGGGTTCAACCTCATGCTCTGGTAGAGTGTTGCATGTGTGTATGTTGCATTGAGTTCTGCCTGTTCTGTTCTTTATTTCTGATGGAAAGAAGTGTCTTGACACTAGGTTCCCTTAGCTTATCCTGCTATGCAGAAAAGAAACATGATGTATTGTTTTATCTATATGGACTAAATATGTTATACAAGTTTTATTTAAATATTTTTATAAATTTTAAAATGTATATCATGTAAAAGAAGAAATATATATAGAAATAATGATAGCAGTTAAATTTAATTACCTTTAGAACAAAGACTACTATGGACTTGACTCTAAAAAACAAATTTTAGTTCATTGACATGCTTTTGTTCCTGTAAATGTGCGTATCACATCGAATTGCGAGGATTCTGCGTAGAAGGATTTAAATATAGATCTGAGTGTTTTGAACCCGGTAATGGTTTTTAATATGTAGACCCATGACATAGTAGCTAAAAGTACAAAATAATAAGACTTACCACAAATTTTGCTCTTCGTTTATAGTGAGCACAACCAATACGTTTTTCACTATTCTGTTCGTTCACAGCCGTAGGTTCATCGTTACTAGTATTTATTGAGTTTTCTGACATTTTTGGCAAATTTTATGAAAAATTGTTTCAGTTACATACGAAGAATTGCTTCAAGGTTAATAAAATAGAGGATAAATATAAAATAGAGTATTAGTTATTATATTTTATTGGACGACAATGAACAACTTTGTTAATTGTGACAACTTCTAGTTTTAAGAAATTGACAAGACAAAGTTGACGTCTCAGGCATGTCACAGTGTGTGTTCAGCTTGAAGGTCGGAGCTGTAAAATTTATATTTTATATAAATTAGTATATAATGTTTTTAACTCTCAATTGTTTAATTAAGATATGTTTCCAAAATTTGCGATATTTTTAATGATTAAAGAAACAAAGAAGTAGTTATTTAAATATATATTATATTTTAACTAAAGCCAAAGTAGAAGTGTCACGTGAGTTTACAATAAGTAGTTTTTTTTCTCTTTTGTCTATGACAACATTTTACGCGCTTAAATTTAAATATAAAATGAACAATAATCCATTATAGGTAAATACTTAGGTAAATAACTGTGGTATATCATATGACTAAAACTTTTTAAGTATAATCGAATTTGCTCACAGACAGTTTTCGGTCAGAATTCGAAATATTAAGTATTTTGTAGTGTGCTGAAAAGAACTATGAACGAAAAAAGAAAAATACTTTGAATATCATAAAAATAATTTCCCCGACTTGAGAACAAATCCAAAACCATCGCGTTAAAACACAGATGTCAAAATTAATTGAATCTTTAAATTCAAATACGGGATATTTTTAACAATACGTAACAGTAGTACATGCCGCTACCGTCGCCGGTCAGCCAGAGAGCAAATTACAACCTACAATAGATTTTTTTACTTTTTTTGTTAATTCTACACAATCTACCAAGAAGGGCCTTAGTAACCCAACCATTTGTAAATATATCTTTTTCTAAATAACTATACTACTAGCTGGATGCACCAATAATAAATCAGTTTCAAAATTAGTTAGAAATTATCCAATTAATTATTTACATATTTGTGTATAGTTGTATATATATATTTTTAAACTTTATGCATAATTCTTTAGCCAGCATTTAGAAATTAACCTTTTGTATATTAAAAACATTATAAATTGAGTCAAGTTATAAAATACGGGGTTATTTTATATTCTTTACATTTATAGCAACGTAGGCAGAGAAAACCTAGTGCTTATAACATTCCGTTCCCATTCTGTTCTTAACTTTTCGCTGTGGCATTGCATGTTGAGTGGAATGCCATTGCAAAGTCAACAGATTAAAGAAACGATAATATTAAATATTTCAGCACCCCACGTGAAAATCGAACTCCCACTCTGTAGCGTTTACAGTAGTGATTTTCTACTCTTAAAGTGAACATACAACCACATACAAATAAGTGTAAATGGAATAACAGTGCCACTATACGTCACAACAAAAAATATGAATAAATAAATAAACAGGGTGGAAGCGTCAGTACTCCTTTTACAGGAACAGCATAGGGTAAAATATTTTAGATCCATACCTAAAAAAGATAATCAAGATACCTCAACAGTTTAGATGTAGGATCTTTTTTTTATTTCACGATGTTTATCCATATCTGTATTTCGTGTGACGCAGTTACGCATAGATACTACTAAAATACAAAAATACTACTAAAGGTTAAATAACTTTCAACTTTGTCGCTAATACCTACGACTCGATTTCGGAATGAGGCGTATGCGGCGGTTTCCCTTTGATAGGTTTGTGTTCGTGCGTCGTTCTTGACAAATGGCGTTTTATTTTACAACGATAATTTTATTATTTATTTTGTTTGAAAAAAATCCTTTTTCATTTTTGAGAAAAAAAAATGTATTAGGCTTTTATAGAGTAGCTAAAACTGTGGTTTCATTTAAAGTGGTGCTGACAAAAACACTGTATATATCAAATTATGTTAATTAATAAATAAAACTAATTTTAAAATGCTTTCGTAAGTAGTGTGCATCAAATCATATTTTTGCCTCAAATCGAGTTTAGACGATTTTGATTGGTCTATTTTTAGAAGAGGTTTTGTGTCATTTCCTCCAGAAATCAATTGGATGTTATCATTAGAAAAAATATATAAGTTTGGTCCGAAAAAAAATGTTTTGTGGTCTATATAGTAACTACTCGATAAATTTAATATTTGTTTTATTGGATGGTCTCTAAATACAAATTCCATCGATGAAACATGAATTCATATATATGAACTCTGTGTCACGACTGGCCTCAGTTCTTCTAATTTGATTTTCATTAAATTAGTTTTATAAAATTTTAAAAAAGAAGGAAAACATTTAAAAGGCAAAGTAGGCAGTTTTTTATAAAACAACCTTAGGTTTAAGAAATATATATTTATTTATTTTTATACTTCCATAATATATCTAAAAACGTAAAAATAACAATTAAAGCAATAAAATGAAAAACAACAATAAATAATTTAAACTTTATTTAAATATACAACATGGTAGCTATAGCTATGTAATTCAAGTCCATGTTTTGGATATATATACATACATACATACATATTATGTGCCGTGTTGTCTCTTTTCGTTCGCGGTCAGTCTTTTCTAAGGGAACGTGTCGAGAACAAAATACATTTCAACTAGCTATTTGTCGCGTTTTCGCTTGTTTTTTTTTTCTCTCTCTTAATTAAATTTATAAGAATGTTCGAAGAGATTTTACAAATTGACATTACCTAATTATATTTAGAATATAGCTTAGTCGTTTCTTTGTACATATAGTTAACAAGATTTAAGAGTTAATCTCTGACATATATTCAAATGAATGATGAATCATATAAAAAATATAATTTTTAAATCCTTAACAATTATTAAAACACATCTAAGAAATTATTTATTTTACTTTTTATATACCATTATAATATTTTAAAAACTCCGTACGTTAGTTAACTGAACTGAGGAAGTTGTTAAACAATTTGCCAGTGGAGAAATTAAACTAATTTGTTCCCATGAGTGGGAATCAAACCCTTGACCGTCGCGTTTACTGTCAGAAAAGATTAATACTATCCAAATATGACTTAAAACTTCATTTGAATATTTATCAGCTCCTATATTGTCTAAAGATTGATATAAAGACAAAAGTATTATCGAAGAAACAAAATACATTATAAAGCAAAACATTAAAAAACAATACAATACAAATTGAACTGCATACAATACAATTCATTCATTTTATTTTAAGTGAAAAAAAAATGATATTAAAAATAACTACGATTCGATAAAACAATATTGATTCCATTCAATGCTACATTTATTTAAAATATTATTAACAAAGTTTTTTTAATTGATCACATTATTATTTTATTATAAAAAAAAAACCTATTTTTTTATAATTTAAACTGCTATACAAGGATTTTTAATATAATAAAATATATTAATCAAAATCGGTTCAGATGTTTCCAATTTAGCAAGAAAAAGAAATATTTCTAAAAGAAAATATATTTTAAATATTGGTATTGACAAATTAGATATTCGTATAAAGATATAATAAATAAAAAAAAAACAATACAAAAGACATGCCTCTATTATTTATATAAAAGGACAAAAAAGTAATTATTTTAAATAAAATTGAAATTTATATTTACAATTATTGCTCAAATCTATTTATTATAGGCCATAAGGAAATAAATACCAGTCAATTAATAATTTGGTTACACAATAGTTTATTTTTAGCTTTATGTATATAGCAGGGTAGGCAGAGGGAACGTAGTGTTAAGACACTCTGTTCCTCATTCCAATTTTTGATACATTGTGTGTTTAGTGGCGCAGTTCATAGCAGCATTTCGTCTTTATACCACAGCTGTGAATTAAGTTTTTTTTACGACTTCAATTATTCGATTATTCAAAACAACCGCATCAAATACAAAATACGAATAAGAATTGCAAGAGATTTACAGTGAGATAATAATATATTTTAAATTATATTTAATTTTTATTAATAGAATCCAGTTGTTTTGGATAAACGAATAATAAATTACCAATCGAGTAACCAAAGTATTATTGACACTTATCAACTTATTGTAATAAATTTTCAATACTTTTAGTTAGTGTTGCCAACATCAAATATATATACATATATATTTTTTTACAAAAAAAAGAAATGCAAAGCATACAAAAAAATAAAAATTAACATACAATTGAAAATTCTTACCACCATTAATATATTTTCTTTAGATTGGCAACATTAACACAAGTCCTACATTCGTCACTTAATAGATATTTACCGTAAATTTATCTATCATATCGATATCCACTCGATTGTTTCACATTTCATTCATTCGCAATTCGTATCTAAACTCGTCTAAGCAGTAACGGTGCGTAACGAAATTTAACTATTATAGTTAATTATCTATAGAAAACGTTCACGATTGAGTTATTATCGATGGCCAACGATTGATCCAATGTTGGTTGTACTAATTTTTTAGCAAAATTTTTGACTGTCGTGATTTTTACACAATGAAATTGTTTAAATGGAATAATCGTCTTCGCTTTTTGTCAATTTAAAGCTGTGTTTTGATTTAAAAGACTGGAGATAACAAATTATTGTAATTTATTATTTTTTTGCTATAACATAGTTAATAATTTAAAGAAAATGACACGGACTTTTTATATTTGGTGGTAAAATAATAATAAAATTAATTATTTATCAGATTGAGGATCAAACATACAACCGTCGCGTTTACATACAACTTTACGTTTTATTTCGCACATAGCAAGGTAGTCAGACTTATTATTTTTTAGGGTAAAAACCAAAATTGATATAGTTTTAGAGCCTATGTAATTTTATATGTATAGTGAAAATTATTAGTCAATAAAAATATAAAATAAACCAATACTGGACCAAATGTTAGTAACCAAAACGTGAACGCAACGTGAGTAGTGACGTATAAACCTTATAGTATATATAGTATAGTAAAGTCCAAATACATATTTAACTACATTATCTTGCTTCGTTCTCCTGATTTGCTTTACGTTGAGGTGATTTCGATTCGATACGTTTCCGTAACGGCAAGTTGTATTCCCATCCTTCTTCACCTTTCGGACTGAAGAGCTGTAACAGATAAAAAAAAATAAACGACTGTGCTTTAGAACACACGACTGAAGTGAAACTTTTTTAGCTCCATCTATATTTATCAGCTTCACGCTGTATACCGCACACAGAAGGGTAGGCAGAAGGAACCTAGTGTCACACACTCCGTTCCCCACATTCTGCCGGGTTCTGGAGGCATTGTGTGTTTAGTGGCAGAACTCAACGTCGCGTTTTGCCTTGACATCAGAGCGTAGAAATGGGAATATAAATTTAAGTAAATATTTCATGTCCTCGAGTGGGGATCGAATCCACAACCAGTCGGTTTTACAGTTACACTTTGTGCCGCTGCGCCGCAACTGGCCTCAATATTTAATTCTTTTATCTATAGCAAAACGCTATTGGCTGTGAGAGAAAGAGTGCAAGAAAATGTGTCCTCGTATTTATTTTGCCTCATACAGTAATATACGAAACGTAACAGTCTCTCGCTCTCTGTTTATGTTCACTTACTTAAATCTCCCTTTCAACTTCGGTTCGCTTCGCCTGATCCCACTTTCTAAAAGACTGACCTGCGTGATCCACTTCTCGGCGGCGTCGGCGCGGCGCTTGGCGGCGTCGCGCTGCGCCTGCTCGAGGCGGCGCTTGGCGGCGGTGGCGGCGTCGGTGTCGGCGGCGCGCAGCGCGGCGGT
>DWQW01011416.1:0-11452 GCA_018249695.1 Heliconius erato demophoon
TAAATGTTTCTATAAAACCGCAAATAAAATCATTAGTAGATATTATTTCGCGAGATGAACCATAAGAAACATTTATAATAATAGCTTTGTGACGTAATGACGTATTTGAAACAGGTCTAGGTGTGGAAATACATGTTTCCGTTTCTCGCTTTGTCCTATTTAGCAGGGTAGGTTCCGTTCTCCACTTTTTGCCTAAATTCGAGACATTACGTTGAGTGGCGTACCTTATGTCTTATGAAAATGATATTCAAATTTTTTCTTTTCAGCTTCATGCTGTATCCCGCACACAGCAGGGTAGGCAGAGGGAAACTAATATTAAGACACTCCGTTTCCCATTTTTCGACGATTTCTGGAGGCATTGTTTGTTGAGTGGTGGAACTCAACGCCGCGCCACTGGAGCGACGAAATAAAATTTTATTATTTTGAAAATAATAAATATTTCTTATCTTCGAGTGGGGAACGGACCCACAATCAGTCGCAGCGCCACGACTGGCCTCAAAGTTGTTGTCGTTGAGTTGTCGTTGTCCCCAATGACATGAAGTTGAAGTCAATGACAGCTTGGATTGAATTTTATTTGATTTTTTTTATATTTTCAAATCGTTGTCCCATAGTAGCTAATTCTGAACAATTTTATAGTTCTTGATAGATGAGTATTCGAAAACCCATATGCATTTTCCACATTTTGGAAAAATAAATACGAATAAATGTTCGACTTTACGATTATTTCGAAAGTTGTGGCTTCCATCCGTTAGTTAACATATGAATTTATTATAAAAATATTTTAGTTAAATAGGTAATAGTCATTTTAAAACTCTTGAAACGCTAAAAAATACATGTCACAAGCAAATATTTAAATTACAAACAAAATAAATATTTGTCTATCAAAAACTTTTAATGAATACAAAAGGAGTAGTCACTGTATAAAAAGTAGAGAAGTCTCTTCTTTCTCGATTCCTAATAAAAGCGGATGAATAGTAACTCACCTGCTTCAAATGTTTTTAAATTCCAATAAAAATTTTCTTCGAACACAAGTGACCAGCTCTGAATCTGAATGCTGACTGACTTTTAACTTCACAAATACGAAATCTGAGGCTCTATAAGAAGAGTTAAACTTGGATATTTAATAATAATACTTATTTCCTTGAAAATAAATGCTATTTTCTTATATAGTTAATTTTTTGAAGATGTAAAGACATGAATACTGACATTCTGTTCTACGTCTTAAGTTTATGATTTTATGAATATTATGTACATAAAATATAGAAAATGTATGTACTTTTATGTATTTTTAAAAGTTTTATTTTTTACAGATATATTTATTGTTTACAGCTCATATTAGTCTTTCTGTTAGGAAGAGTTTGACTGTACATATGGTTCTTATGGTTCTGGTTTTAATTCCCAATTCCAATCAAAGTAACTTTTATATTCCAAATATTTTCATTTCTTACATTCGTGGTGCACAGTATGTGACTGTAAACGCGACTGTTGTGGGTTAGATTCCTATTCGAGGCAATTAATTATTTTCATTTCTTCGCTCTGGACATCATCATTACTTACAAAAATGTTGAGTTAGCTTCACGCTGTATCCAGCACACAGTAGAGTAGGCAGGTAGGGGAACCTAGTTTTACAACACTAAGACCCCATTTTCTGCAGAATTCTGGCATTGCGTGTTGAGTGGTGGAACTCAACGCTTTGGCTCGACCCCAGAGTGAGGAAATGAATATATATATAAATATTTTGTTTCCTCAAGCGGGGATTGAACCCACAACCAGTAGCGTTTATGTCACCCTACGTCACGATTGGCCTCTCTCTCTCTTATTTAATTTAGAGTGTGAAAAGTGAATTATCAAATAGTTTTATAAAAATAGCATAATAATAATAATTATTATTATTATTATGAAAACCAATTGACTAAATGTATGTTAGTAGAAATTAAACAGTTAAACACGTTATTTTCTCTTTGGTATAACAAGTGTCATTATCTCGTTGCAAGTATTGTTACTTAAAGTTATGGCGAAAGGTAGCGTCGGCAAAACAAATATAAACTCATAAAAAAATTATAGGAGTCGAATTTGTAACCTCCTCCTGTTTTGACGTCAATTAAAAAGAGTATAAGATTTTTTTTATATTTACCTATATATTTTTTGGCAGGGTAACCCGTCATTATATTCTTATTACTTAGATAGTTTAGAAATAGTTTTATTAATTGAGTATTGCACTTTGTGTTGCCAGGCAGGGGAAAATAAAATATTTTTTTGCTCCAAATGGAGATCAAATCCACAATCATCGCACTTACAATCATACACTACCATACTGCGTCCCAACAAACATTTATTTTTCATAGATTAAAATCGTTTGCTATGGCTTCGCTCGCATAAACTTATTTTTATATTTGAGCCAAAGTAGAATATTTTAAATTATATATATTTTAAATATATATATTTTAAACAAAAAGTATCCTATATCCTTCTTAATACCTCTAAAAATATGTGTACAAGGTTTCAAAGGGAATAAACAAATTTACATTATTAGTATGATCATAAATAAAAATAAATTAGCTTCACGCTGTATCCCGCACACAGCAGGGTAGGCAGAGGAAACCTAGTGCTAAGACCCACCGTTCCCCACTTTCTGCCGGCATTGCGTGATGAGTTCATAACATTAATTATAATAAAAATAATTGTAATTAAAAAAAAAACAAGTCCCATAAGCATCAATATTTTTGCCTACAGTAATCAAATATTTAAAGAAAGTGTTTATTTCCAAAATGACAGAAGACGCACTAAAGGTCGCACGGCTGTTGACTTTTCGACATACATTTCAACAGAACTATACATATTTGAATAGAGTAGAATATTCTTTATTGTATACAAAAAAATACTAACAAAAGTTGTATAGATTTATTATGATTTGCTAGCTTTACGCTGTATCTCACATATAGTAGGAAAGGCAAAGGGGACCTTGTGTTAAGACACTCCGTTCTCCACTTTCATCCAAATTTTCGAGTTCGAACCAAAAGCTTTCAGAGATTCAGAGGTAACAGTGTTAAGAAATTTATATTTACAATACATGAATTTTAAATAATGGCATCAAAAGATATCGATCTAATAAGATATTTGCCGTCAGAAATTTATTTAAATAAATGAAATTCGACAATATTTCTTTGTCATAACTCGAAGCTCTTTCGAAGTAAAGCCAATAGCACATCTTCGTCTTCCTCTCCACTATAACTGCGTAATAAAAGGAAGAAAGTGCAAGGGCATCGCCCCGCTTCTACATCGTGAACTCCTACCAGACCGCAATATCGGATATGTGTTCCTTCACCCTAGTTTGTATACACCTGCACACTGTAAAGCAATATAACTTCTCACAGGTCTCAAGAAGTCAGCTCATTCTACAGGAATCCAGGGCAGTACACGAGACAATTAAGAAATAGTTGGCGGTAGTTTCATATAATAATTATATCAATTGACAGACAAATGCCACCTCAGTCTACCCGTGACCACGGTCTACTGCAAAGTGTTCGAATGTGTTAATATATGGGATCATTCTGGTTAAAATAGTTTCATTTAAAATATTATATAAAGTTATCTTCATTGACTTGACATACTTAGTAACTACTTTAACAAAGTAGCTTTACCTATAATAGGAGTAGCAGTAGAAGTCAAATCGATAATAAAATGCATCGCACAGATATAGATAATAATGGTAGAAAGTATGACACCAACGAACACAAAAACGACTTTTGTCTAGGATTACATTTTGATTGTTATGATAGCGATTTGCCTACTATGTATTTTATTCTTTAGTTATAGGAAATAGATAAAATGTCCAATTTTGTTGGAGTCATATTTTTTATATGACTTTGCGTTATACTGTTATATACGACAAAAAACATTTTGACGTATACAGCGTTTAACCCAACAACATACTTTATACAAATATATTTAAACTCCAAATTTTAAGCTTTAATTAAAAATAATTTAGGCTAAGTTTAACTGAAAATTATAATATCTATATAAAGATAATAAAATATAATAAATAACTTTTACTTTTTCTTGGTAAAAAAGTATATTTTTTGTTTTGTAAAATTGACAAATTTGACATTTAAAATTAGAATTTGGCGCCATTTCAACCACAGATTAACAGTAGCATTAATATACGAGTATATTATATTTTTTCTAATTGGGTTGATTTAAATATACCTATAAATATTATTCAAAACCTCCGCATATGCAATATCCATAAATTCTCCATTCGTTTAAGTGCATAGTTAAAATATTATGTTCATAATATTTTCTCTTTTCAATGCTTATTATTAAAATAGTTTCTACTTTAGAAACTAACTGGCAGTTAGTACTATAATTATGACGTTACAGATAAACATGTAAAATTTACTCTGTCATTTATTATAAATAAACTATAAAAAATTATTATAAAATCAAAAATAAATATGTCGTCGATAGATTCGCCTATGCCGTTGTCTGATATCGAATCGGTTTTGGCTTGGGTCGATACTTTCAAACTATCTAGACCCACTAAAAAGATTAATCGTGATTTCTCTGATGCCGGTAAGTTGTTTTTAGAAAACGTCACTCTGCATCTTGTATTAGGTAATATCTACATAATAGTATAATTGTAGGAAAGTAATTTTAATTTATGTAAATTTATTCTGCTTATTATTAATAGAAAAGTAAATAAAGAAAATCTTTAAAAAATATTAAACTAAATTAATATGCATTTGGATTTGAGTCTATGAGACAGGAATTTTAACATTTTAGATATTATTTTAATCAAAAATTTATATTAATCAATTTTTTTATAGCGTAGGTGTCTGTAGCAATGTGTAAAGAAAAATAGTAATCATATACTTTTAATTGCCTGTATACTCTTAATTAACGTACTACGTACCAATTTAGTCTCTAATTTAAAGAAATGCAAAATTGTCATCTTATTTAAAAAATCGTACCGAAAAATTGAATTAGCTATTTCATGTTATATACACGAAGAGCGCTAATTTCATTCCTTCTATTGAAAATTTCATAAAAAGTGTGAAAATACAGAAAATCTAGTTACCTACTGATAAAGTTAGATTTTTTATTGTCTTATTATTTTTTATTTTCAGTTCTGTTAGCTGAAATCCTGAACGTGTATTATCCAAAGTTGATAGAAATGCACAACTATCCACCAAGAAACAGTCAATCGTTAAAATTAAACAACTGGATGACACTAAATAGGAAAGTCTTAAAGAAACTAAAGTTAAACCTTTGTAACAATACTATGGAGCAGCTCGCGAACTGTGCGCCTGGGATTATTGAAAGAGTTCTTGTAATGGGTAATAAATGTTTATTATATTTTTCAAATTTAAATCAAAAAAATAAATTTAATTGACTTCAACAAAATAGAAGTAATACTTATTAAGAAAACGTATAAAAATTGGACGTAGCGGGATTTGAACTTTAAAATTTTTATACGTTTTACGAATAAGTATTTTTCTTTCCTATGTGTGGAATAACACTTTAAAAAATATAAAAAATTAGGAGTTATCAGTTTGACATTTGCGATGTAATTGTTGAAAATTGGTAATGTTTAAGTAAGATGTCTTATTAAGGTTTCCACGCACCGCACGCTAAATTTCGTAACTTTGTGTAATTTCTCAGAAATCAAAAGTGTCGAGATGATTCTTTTTGATTTCAATCAGGTATTTTCAATTAGGAGAAAAGTTTAAGTTTTATGGAAATCAGTTATGTACTTTTTAAAATGCATATTATTTTTTTATTATTTACCGTATATATACATTCTTACGTATAAGTACGTATATATAATTTTAAGAAATATAAATTTTAATTCGTTTGACTCTATACTTTGATCTCCACTATTAGGTAGCTTATTATAAAATCAAATCAGCTTCACGCTAGCAAGCTAGATACACTAGCACACAGCAAGGTAGGCTGACGCAATCTAGTGGTAAGACACTTCGTTCTCCACTTTCCGCTTAAGATATTCCACTTTCCTGTTACGATACTTCGGTTCCCCAGGTGGTACCAGGTCGAGTAAATGAAAATATTAAATATTATATTCTTATTCTATTCTTTCGAGTGAAGAAATCGAACCGGCAACCGTCACGCTTATAGCCGTTCGGTTGTCCCTCTGCGCCAAACGCTGTACGATAAGCTATGTAGCTATGGTATAAACATATTATATTGCAGTACGTGACAAAATTCGAAGAGATGAGGACCTCAATAAGAGTTTGAAGGAAGGCGAACAAAATGGTTCTAGTGGCGGCAGTTATTATGAAGCTTGTGGGGAAGACGGTACGATTTAATTGTTTTTTTTTTACAAGTTTAAGCATAGTTATCACTTAGAGACGTTAGTTAGTTTTTAAACAACATTAAATTAACAGTATTTTTTATTTTTATTTCTTAGCATCACGCTGTATCCCGCACATAGCAGGGTAGGCAGAGGGAGCCTGGGGATATAATTCGAACTCAAAGTCACGCTTAGCCTCGTTGCCAAAGCAAGGGAAATGAAATAGTAAAATGAAAGTAGTAAATAATAGAGTACGACTGTAAACGCGACGTCCGAGGGTTTTATTTTAATTCCTTTGCAAAGGGATCGTTGCGTTTTGCCACCCAACACGCAATGTCTCGAAAGTGGGGAACGGAAGTGTCTTAATTCTCATGAAGACTAGAATATTAAGGAGTGTCTAAATACTAAGTTCCTAAGTTCCCTTTGCCGCTAATACAATAAGACGCTAAGAATATATATTTTTTCATTTACATATATTTGATTTATCAATATATCTAGGTATAGAAGTTAATATGCCTAGTGTTATTTTGATTTTTTTAAGGTATTTTAGGTACGTTTGTTAGCGACCTATAAATGGTTTTATTTTGTTACTCTTTCAGACAATATCCTAGTTGTTCCCGTCAAGGTAAGAGTAAACGGCGTGTTAGAAGTGATACAGAAAAAAGTAGTCAGCCACGAATCTTATCTTGGTGTCAAAGAAGAATTGAAAGATGCAAAAGATTCTTCAGATCTCCTTAAACAAAAGGTGTTTATGTTCGTTATTTCTTTTTGTAATTATGTCATAGACAAAATATATAAGATATCAAAAAATATATTTTGTCTATAATATTATTTATTTTACACGAGTTCCACCACTCAATACTTCCATCGTTGCAACTTAATGAAATTATCGTGGTGCAGCTGGGAAGTATCTGATTATGCAAATAATGATTTTAGGTTCGATTCTCATACCTCCATACGTTTGCCGTGTGATCCCGGCCTAGAATAGGATCATTCTGGTACTGGTGGTGTCGTAAGAGGCGACTAAAGTACGTGTGGTAGAGTCACGTCGCCAGCAATGGCAACACGCATGGGCAGACTCGACCGGATCATTACCACCCCCGGCATTTAAAACCGGCGTGAAGTAGTGGCTTTATGCCACTGCGTTTCGCATCAGGTAATGCCGGGCTCCGGAGCCCAACCCACCTTACAGGCAGGCAACGCACCTGCAGCTCCTCTGGTGTTGCACGGGGTCGTGGGCGGCGGTGATCACTTACCATCAGGTGACCCGGACGCTCGTTTACCTTGTCTTTTCCATAAAAAAAAAATAAAAATACATGCACTTTTTGGTGGAACCTTTATTTTTAGCGGCTTTGGCTATACCAACAATTTTCATAATAGAATTTGGGTCCACAATCGTAGTGCAAAATATGTTTTGATAAATAATAAAGTATAAGAATTTAGAATATGAATTTGTCAAATAATAAATAAAGTCGAAAAAGTCACCAATAACATAAGTAAATATATTTAGGTGGAACACCTAGACAATCTATTGAAACTAAAAGAAGAAAGAATAGAAGAACTTCAAAGACAGCTCGAAAGAAAGCAAGCAAAGCGTAGAGAAGTAGAAAATTTACAAAATAGTCTTTCCGTACCGTTTGATGAACCTCCCTCTCCAAATATAAATGATATAATGCCTAAACTTTTACATGTAAAATCAGCGGAATCGTTACCTAAGATACCTAAAGAAGAATCTAGAATTCCTATACCTATAATAGATTTAACCAAATCCATTTCTAAGCCTAGTATTCATGAAATAATTTCAAAAGAATGTATTGAAATAAACGGCCCTCAAAGATCTAAATTGAATTTGTTTAAGGATATAGATGATGATAATGATAATAATAGTTTGTTTGATAAAAATAATGAATTATTAAGTCAATTAGATACAATAAAAAAATCAGGAACAATAGTAGCTACAATAGAGAAGGAAGCTAAGGAGATTTGTGAAAACGATACTGATGTTTATTACGTATCGTAAATTGCTTGTAAAAGAAAATTGTATACTACGTACCTGTTTGATAACAATTTATTAACCATTTTTTGAATAAAATAGTTTTTTTATTTATAGAAAGTTATCAAAACTATAAATAATTTCACTTACGTTACTCTGATTTTTATTTCACGGCCAATATTTCGAGATATTCTGTGCTGAGTGGTGAAACTCAGCATTTGCGCGTTTGGAAAATTCAGCAGTGTTCTTGTTAAATCATGGTGGATAAATAAGTAATCAAAATTTTGTAATAATATATGTATTTGTAATAAATGTGTGTAGCTAATATTTTTGGAGTATTTTTAAATATAGTATAAACACCTTAATACTAAAATATATTTTATTAGATGCTAGATTTTTGTTTAGAAATAAAGTTGTACAAAATGTATGGGATTTTTATTTTCTCTTCAACAACGAATATTTGCTTGAAATATTTCACATAAACTCGGGTGTTGTTTTAATGTCTTTTTTATTTGTTGCAATCTGGTCTTGTAAGTGTTGCCATTTTCTGTTTTTGGTGTATTTTGTCTGGAAATTAATATTTAATTTTAAAATAATTTGAGTATGTGAATATATTTTAGATATGTTTAAGAAAAAATGAGTTTAAATCTCGATGTAAAAATCTTACATAACAATAATTTTCAGCTATAAATAATTAAAAACATTTGATTTATACTCTTTTGATAAGAAATGCTTTGTTGAATCGGAAAACTTTATTGAAATTTTAAAATAAGGGAAGAGCTAAATATTTTTAAGATATTAACTTCATAACTTTTGAATCATATATTGGATTCGATTGCTAACTTTTCTTTTCTATTCAGTTTCTCGTTGTATCCCGTATATAGCAAGGTAGGCAGAGAGAACTTAGTTTTAAGACACACCCGCGAAATTAACATGTTAAGTGGAATTCAACGCCGCACTGTGTTTTGCAATAATTCTATTATTATTATTTTTTAGCTCCAAGTTATATTTAGTATATAGTAGTATAGACAGAGGGAGTCCCAGTGTTATGACACGCCGTTCACTCACCAGTCGGAGACTGTGATGACCAAATGATTCTGCGGAAAGTGATGAGCGGCGTGTCATAACACTAGATTCCCTCTGCCTATCCTGCTACATATCGAATTCTGGAATCATTGCGTGTTGAGTGACAAAACGCAACGCCGCGCTTTGCCTCAACGAAGAAATTGAAAATATTAAATATTTCATTTCGTAGAGTGGGAGGAATCGAAACCGCAATCTGTCGTGTATTCAGTCACACTCTTGTGCCGCTGCGCCACGACTGGCCTCAATTGTATTGTATTATAATACAATTATTTTTCAATTTATAATTTTACGTCAATAAAGTAGAATTATTTTACATATATTTAATATACTTTATACTTTTGAATAAGATACTATTACTTAAAATAATTATAAGTAAAATTGTATAATATTACTAACAAATGTATAACGCTCTCATCATGGCCGATAACTTTAAATCGATCGAAATCAATGCTGTTATCGAAGAAACACTCTGCTTTTATTTCATCAACTTTCTGTTTGATCGGTATCAAGTCGGCCACTAGAAAAAATTAAGATGAATCACTAAATACCACACTAAAAATCTCGTGCAGTGAACCAAGTGAACAAAATATGTTCACTTGGTAAAAAAAAGATAACATGTTTTAATTCGAATTTTCCGCTTTTTACTCATATTATAATAGGCAGAGTATCCTAGTCTTTAGACACTGTATTCCAATTTCTGTAAAAAATAATGCTAATGCATTTTTAGGTCAACGGAACTTAACGCCGTGCTTTGTCTAACGATGGGAAATGAAAATAACTGAAAAATAATTCATTGCCTAAAATGGAGATCGAACGCAAAACCACCACGTTTACTGCGCCACGGCGGCCTTAATTAAAATAAATAGGTTTTAGTTATATTGTCATTTCTTTTCCTTTTATTTTGTGGAGATTGCAGATCTTCTTTTATTTTTATAAATAAACATTTAAGTAGGACTTGGTAAATGTTAAAAGATGATAATGTTTAACAAAAATCTAATGTCTGTATACGGACTCCTTCTGTGCTTTGGCGTAATATTTTCCCTTTCTCTAGTAAACCTAATATCGATATCCTTTTATAATTGTCTTTGTCTAAAATGCCTTTAATTTCCAAAAAGTAAGAAAACTTTAATAAAATTAAGCTAACCATTATAAATATGTATAGAAGAAGTGGAAGCAGGTGTAGGACTCGGTACATGACAAGTACAAGGTGGTATTGATAAAGAAACATCTGATGTCTGTATACAGACTCCTTCCATGCTGGGAGCCCAAGATAGAAGGGGACGCTGTTCCCTTTCTCTGGTGTAATCTATTCTCTCTCTTTTCTTCTTTTCTTCAATTCTAGCTTGTAGGACTTTGAGTTGTTCTATTTGATTAAAATTAGGAAAATATATATGTGAACTTGTGAAAAAATATAATTATTGTATATCTAAAAAACCGAACAAGCGCGAGTCGGGCTCGCCCATCTAGGGTTCCGTACAAAAATTGGAGATCTTGAGCTTTTTTTGAAATTCAAGCTTTGCTTAGCAAGAGCCCTTTCATCTGATACCTCACTTGAACTAGCGGCGTTAATACTACATTTTAACCACAAATGTATAGTTTTCAGTTTTTTTTCTGAACTAGTACTATCTGTAGACGGTAGCTGCTAAATTTCATAATTCTAAATGTATTAATTTTGATTCCCTTTATAGTGTCGAAATACGCATTTTTTGCAATATAAACGGCCATGTCTGTTTTAAAGTAAATTTAGAAATACATTTACGTTTTTTTTTCAGCAAATCATGGGACCGTAGATCTGAGTACTGAAGTTTGCATTTCAACTCGATTTCATATCTCCAAGCGTACCTGAGATAAAGGCTCTTGACAGACGGACGGACAGCAAAGTGATTTTAAAAAGGTTTCTTTTTTCCTTAAAAGGTACAGAACCCTAAAAACGTACTGTTATGAGGATTTTGTTTAACCACTTTTTAAAAAATAATAAAAAGATTTAAAAAAGGAATAAAATGTTTATTAGGAAATAATTATAATATTTAAATTGATTAATTAGAAAGGCAAGTGTCACGCGC
>DWQW01011417.1:0-11452 GCA_018249695.1 Heliconius erato demophoon
TATTACAAAATATAAATAATTTTACTGCAGTAATATAATTTATTTATCATATTTCATATACCTATTTTAATTTACACTTTCATATAGTTGCTAAGTAGGTGGTGGTAGCTTTACATAAGTAGGTATAGCGTGACCAGACGTCCCGTTTTGAACGGGACTGACCCGTTTTTCGGTTGTGTGTCGCAGTATTCCGAAACATGGCACCGAGATGTACATATGTCCCGTTTTTTCGAAATGGCACTTAAATTTTGTCGTTGGAAACACGTTTCGCCGCGAATATCGCAGCATGCCATTGTCAAAAGATAACTGAATGGAATAGTCCACAAACAACGAAAGCACTCAAAATTTATTATTAGTCAATTATACCTAAGCAAACGAAATCGCTATATAATAAACTAAAAAAAGCATTTCTTTAATAACAAGAAAAAGTTTGGTAAATGTTACTTTCTTAATACCATAATTAAAATTGAAATTGGCCTCTAAACCTCAGTGGAAAGTGGGGAACGGTGTATTTTAACACTAGGTTCCCTCTGCCTACCCTACTGTGTGCGGGATACAGCGTGAAGCTGAAACTGAAAATTATAAAATTGATGTCCCGTTTTGAGTCGTACAAAGAATGGTCACGCTACCTACCGGTACCTATACATAATAAGTATCTCTTATAATGTCTCATCTACTGCCAATGAAGCCCGATATAGTGCAGAGTTTGTTCATGCCCCCTAATGTCACAGCACGGCGATGTTGATAACGCTATCACCGCCGCCGCTGATATGATGCAATGCCCTTTGACACTGTACCATTAGCCTATCTTTGGCTTGTTGTTCCCATCCGAAAAAAAGTTTATTTCTATTACATATCAGTTTTTTTTTTTCAATATATAACTTTAATATTTACAGTTATTATTAAAATATTCTTCGAACAATATTTTTAGTGTAACAAAATCTTGCAATGAATGGTTTTTATTGTCATTTTTTTTTATATCTTTGCGATTATGATTTTGTAATTGATGAATAGAAACGTCCTTCTAACTAAACTATTATCCTAAGCTATATGCCAATTCTTTTTTTTATTTATTAACTTCTTTTTAACTAGTGTTCGCTTTGTTTTCTTGATTAGGTTGAATGAAAACCGCATTAAAATCCATTTCGTATTCGTAAGATATACGCACTTTTATTTATATATTATGTAAAAGATAAAAAAGTCAATAAAATGAAAATAACGTGAAAAAGTGAAACGTTAACAATCCTTAAAAAGAAATAAAACAACAAAGGTATGTTAATGTTTCATTCAAGGAACAAATTTAATTACCTAAGGCTCAAACATTTGAGAAATAAACTATTTATTGAATGTTAAATAATAGGACAATATAATAAATATGTTTATACAACATATATATAAGAACTTTATTAAAATCACTTTCAATTGTTTTATCTGGTATTTTACTGATATGAATATTTAATCTTCCCCATTTAAATTAATTTGTTATATTCTATAATCAAATTAATCCTTTTAATGACGATAATAAAGTGTAAGTCTACAAATATATATGTACTCGTATCTATATATTATTATGAATTTAAAATGAACACTCGTTTTTTTTACGCTGTCTCGAAGCGAAACGCTGAATTATCAATTTTAATGATAAAATAACCATAGCAACTATAAAATTAGTTAAAAAGTTTAAAGAAATATCTAAATGCTGACATAAATTTTATATAAATTATATTCCCCTCCATAGAGAAATTGAAGTCCGGTTCAACCATGACTCTCATACCCTATAATATTCAAGAAAGTATGAAAGCTCCAGCTTTCTAAGCTACTTGTAAAAATAATTATTTGCATGCACATGTCTAATGTGTGGCTCAGGGGCACAAAGTGTGACTGTACAATCTACTGGTTGTGGGTTTGATCCCCACTCGATCTGGTGTCGAGGCAAAGCGCGGTGTTGAGTTCCGCCACTCAATCCCGAATGCCTCCAGAATTCGGCGAAAGATGGGGAACGGAGTGTCTTAACACTAGGTTCCCTCTGCCTACCCTGCTGTGTGCGGGATACAGCGTGAAGCTGATAAAAAAAACACGCACATACAACATACATTGCATATACGATATAACAGAAAGAATATCGTGACAAAAACTTTCGTATAACGCTTTATGGTTCAAAAATTGTTCTTTGTCACAAGAAGAAAACCGGGACTAGCCTCGGAATAAATTATTCAGATTTTTTTTATTTTTTAAATTGATGTCTGACTTTTCCAAAATGTGTTGTTAGGACTACAAAAGCTTTTATTAAATATATATTATTTTTTTCTTAAAATAGTAGCAAGTATTACATATTTATATTTCTTTTAAATTCTTTTTATTAATCAAAATTTAGTTTTTACTATATTAATTAACGATAAAAAAATTTAAAAGTATCAAAATAGTTAATTAAACTACTGATTTTTTAAAAAAAATCTAAGCAAGTAAACTTTTACTGGCTAAAAAGTAAAAGTTTTGGACCTTATCAACTTTTATATGATGATCATTAGAGCTAAAGACAAAAAAATATATAATAAATTCACCTAAATAATTTACTTTCTATATAATTCTCACGGTAATAAACATCTCAAATATAAAAATTATTTAATTTTATAGAATATGTTTAAAATATTTCAAGTCATATAAGCAAAACATAACGTAATTGCCTAGTCGGTGACTCGAAACTACTGGATTTATTTATATTCATTAAAATATGTATCTTATTAGGGAAAATTATTGACACTAAAAACCTGATACTAAAAAGGAGAATTGTAGAGAACAGAATAATAAGCTTGTGTGTGTGTGGCGGAACTCTACGCCACACTTAGCCTTGTAATGGAAATAATTAACTCAGATTTAGGGTCTAAGATACATCCATTAAGTTTTTTTTTCTCTCTAAGCTAAATAACGTGAAGTAGAAACAAATTACAAACACTTATTATATAAGTGATAATAATCATCGATTGCTTAGACATATAGGTAATTACAGGTATCTATTACATTACAATCTAAAATAACAATCTTGTTGCTTATTATGTCATGTTTAAAAGTAAAAATATAGCGATGGAGGTCTAGGACGAACCAAGTGACCAGTAGGTGCTTAGGTGACGGGTTGCTCAAACTACCATCTTGAGTTACGCAAATGCATGTCTACTTTCCGACTGTGTACAAAATGATTATGGAATTGCTAGCGTATATTTATTTAAATTTAGAACAGTAGTTGGAGCTGTATTTTTTTTTTGTTATTTAAGAAAAAGCATTTTTTTAAATACAAATGTGTTTTTTGTTTTTTTTTAATTGGGTGATGATACATGTGTATATTATTTTAATATATTTTTATTATTTATATTTTTTTCAATTACTATTTTATAAATAATATATGTTTTAAGTTAATGCTGTATACATGAGCGGTTAATGTTAATTTTGCATAAAACATTAAAAAACACTTACTAGTGCCAAGGCGCTCTCCGGATACCACTTGCAAGGACGCAACAATAATGTGAGCAACTCGTCATCATCGCCAAAATGTATGTCTTTGGCTTCCTTAAGAAGTTCTCTAAGCCTCTCAAGTGCTTCGCGCACTCTCTCCGGAGTCTCCCTCAGTTCTTTCTCAGCAATCGCTTTCGTCTCCTCCGATAACTCCACATTTCTCTCGAGTTTAAATTCACTGGAACTCATTATACGTGCTTTACCTATAAACAAAGGTTAAAATTATTATTTGAACGTATTTAATATCCATCAATTTTTCTCAATAAGTTATTAAATAATTATAATGAGAACTTTGAAGATGAAATTGTTAAACTATAATTCGGAAATTTATTCACCTTATAATTCTATAAAACTCTAATACTTGACTAACCTACCTAACCTACCTCCATATTTATGTGAGTATATGTAAATGATAAAAGAGATGACTAGTTTTCATATAAAATTAGTATATATACTCGTACAATTACATATGTCGGTTTAGTACAAAGTGCAGACCAATATAAGTGTTTACCTTACTTTAATTAACATTTTTAAAAAGACTGAAGATTTTATTGATAACAATTATTAATAAAATAATTGTTGAAAATGGTCAGAATTGCCTTCCTTTATTTAAAAATTCTAACCTTTGTTATAAAAATATTAAGTATAATTAATATTTTCTATTTATACACAAATTGTTCTAATAATTTATGTTACGGTGTTATTTTTTAGCTTTATACAAATTATTATAAGCATAATACTTAAATTTTACTAAAAAGTAAATTAAATTAATTACCTTAAATTTATAATTATTTTCTTTTAAGTTACTTATTACGTTTGGTTAAATATTTTTTTATAGGCAATACACAATTTATAATGCTATATTGCTCGATAATGACGTTGATAATGGAACTCAAAAAAATTATATAAAATAATATTTTAATGTTATCCTAAATCTCTACAAATCAATGTATGTCACCTACTTAGACCTAGTACCTAAATAATCTATATTACACACTTCAGAATTTGTAAGACAGAAAACAATGCAATTATATTATTTAGAAAAATAAATTTATACAAACATAACAACATAAGAACGATAGTTTCATTTCAAAACAATATTAATCTATTGAATCTACATAGTTTTATGTACTGCATATAAGATAAATTTAAATTCCGTTTCTTTCGTTTTCCATATAAGATAAATTTAAATTTTGTTTTTTTTTTAATTCCGTTAAACATCCGGACGCTGTTTTATAGAAAAATAACTTGTCCTGCTTGTCCTGCTTGTCCTCACAATGAAAGGATCCAGGAAATAAAGGATCCAGAAAATTTATCAAAATAATCGAATAAAAACAACTCATTCACTCAGTCTGTAAAAATCACATGTTTTTACTTTTAGAAGATTTCGATTTTAAATATCTATTTTGTAAATTAGTAATATACTTTCAAATTAATTAGAGAATTTTAAAACGGATCTATTTTATAATATTGCTTTTAACAGATTTTTTGTAGTTTTTTTTTTCAAATACATTCCTTCAGTAACAATAAGGACCTATAATATTTTAGTAAACTAAATTTTATGACGCATCTTATCGGCTAATAAACATAGGTCAACTGCATAGCACAGCTCATTTATATTATTAAAACCATTAAACATAGCTATACTACCATATAGACTATTTTTATTAAAATAAATTAATGAATTTATTTGTTATAGTATTTTATTGAACAAGGACGCAAAATAGATAAAATATTATCTATTTATTGAATAAATGGAGTTTCTTTGTTATATACTAATTTGCTAATTTTTCACTAGGTTTCGAAGGATAAGAAAGATACATTTTTATTAAACCTATCACATAAAATGCAACGATGGGCACACATAAGTAGATTTAGAGATTGCTGCAATTACTTAGTTTCAAAAAATACCAAAATTTATTGTTTTTTTGTATTTTCTACACAAGTAACAAAATAAAAAAACACCTATGCCAAATTTATTATTTCACATTCTTACCAGTTTAATTCCAATCGTAATAAATACTATATAAAGTCTAATACGCAAATCTGTTAAAACAAAGAATTAAGTACGTATAAAATAATCAAATACACATTGAATTGTATAATTATTAAGCACTAGAACAAGGCACAAGTCACAGCCGTACTAGTATAGCTACGCTCCAGTTTGTCCACGAAACTGAGTTACGGAATATTGTGAAAATCACACACTAACCTCACTCGCGAAGTAGAAATTCGCGCCAGTGGAAACAACAAAGGGGCGAAAAATTGATAGTGCAGCGTGAGATATAGCGGAGCGAGTGTGCGCGCGCGCAGCACGCCTGCCGTTTTATACATACGTGATAAGCCCAGCCACATTGTGCCCCCGAGCGCCAGCGCCTCTTTGTGCGTTGAGGTCGTTGAGGGACGGAAATTGTGATAACAAATGAAAACAAAAAGAAATAACTATATTAAAATTTTAGAACAAGTCTAAACAAACAATTGGTGGAGCAGCTCTGCGTATGAAATTATTGGTTTTATCTAAATTCTTAATGCCTGATAGTTTGAGAAATAAACAAAAAAATATCGTCATTAGTAAACTAATACTAATTATCTTTATTTTAACATTATCTTAATTTTTAAGAGATGTAAAAGTTATGTACTTACACTTTTATTTAAACACAATTATGATTTTTTGCATATTTTTTAATATGGAGACTTTATCGTAATAATGATATACCTACTTACCTAATAAAACTTTACTTAATTACAACAAAAATATTCAATGTCATTATAGATACGATAAACAGTGATAGATACCTACATTCTTATACACTAAATAAATTAAAGCCATACCCATACAGTTTCTTACAATTTTGAAAACATTTTTTAACACTTATATGTATTTTTTTTTTTACTTCACGGTAGGTACCCTCTGTATTTGAAAACCTAGTGTTAAGACACTGCGTTCCCATTAACTCACTTCCGTTCACGCTTTCTGAAGGCATTGCGTTGAGTGGCGGAACTCAACGCCGCTTTTGACTCGTTACCAAAGCGAAATATTTCATTTCCTCAAGTGGAAATCGAGCCCTCAACCTGTCGAGTTTACACCCTTGTACCCATGCTCCACTGATCCTCTCAATTAATCTGGCTTAATATTAAATATTTTTAATAAAATCTGAGACCAGTCGTGGCGCGATGGCATAAAATGTGACTGCAAATTCTACTGGTTGTAGGTTCGATCCTCACTCGAAAACATAAAATATTTATTTAAATTATTGCATTATTACATAAATATATTATTACACAGATATACAACACCGGAGTTACTATAAATTTATAATTAATCAAATCATTAAACAACAAAGGAAAAACTTCTAGGCATATAGGTAGGTATATAGGTATATTTTTAGCTTTCTTAATGACAAATCACTACACTCAGGTACCGTACGCGTAGTAAACAGACTGTCAAAACATCCATATAAACAAAGCGTATTATTCTACGCAAGAATAATTTAACAGGGTTAATGGGTGAAATTAAATACTTACGCGGCAACTCATATATGTATATATTAATACTCTTTTGTTATATTATTCAAATATAACAAAAGAGGATTACACTCTACATACGTATTATAAAACAGCTGAGTTTGTCACCGGTACTTTGGCGGAACTGCCTTCCGAGTCTTTATTAGCGGAGCTTTCGCTTCCATTAATGAAGACTTCTACGTATAATAATTGAAAAAAATAATTTATAAAATTAACTATTCCCCTTGTATTTGTGTAATAAACATCGTTAAAATAAATAGTGAAGTAGTATGATATTTTGTCACCCTGTATCCCGCACATAGCAGTTCCCATTGACACAATTCCTTGCCACATTTTCCACCAAAATCTCGGCGGAAGGGACGGAACGGTGCTTTTTCCTTCGTTACCAGATCTAGAAAATGAAAATATTAAATATTTAAGTCTCCCGAGTGGGAATTGAAACCACAACCGTCGCGATGACAGTCGCACGCTTGTGCTCTGCGCCATAACAGCCACCACAATTAATTTATACCATATATTAGTCAATACCTACGAGATAGACAATTATGTCTAAGCCCGGTACAAAGTACGTTTATCGTTCACTTATTAGTCATGTCCCTGGGTACAAAGTATTTACAACATTGAACACATATAGCAAAACTTATCACTTCCTCTGTTTATACTAATTTGAATCTTTATCTAAAACCGTTTTCACATTTTTTATGCATCCTTTTCAAAATCAAAAATGGCGATAGCTTCACTTTAAAAATAATAATGATAATTATTATATATTACATACTATCCAACTTTTGAATAGTTACCATAAAGCATATATCTGATTAGAAAAGACGAATATGAATCACACGTAAAGATAATTACTTTGCTTAATAAAAAAATATTATTATTTTTATATTAGGTAACACGTGTGTTGAAATTTCAGATATTTCGGATGTTACAGCCATTCTTTCAGTTATAATTTAAAAAAATAGTATTTTTTGTAAATACGTAATGTATCTTTGAACATTGTCTAAATTAATATCACTTTAAGCTACGGTTGTAGATTCAAATCATGGGAAGGTTGGTATTTATATCACATCTAACATGACACATTATTGTCAAAAAAGAACATGAAACCAGAGGCCAGGCCAATGTTAAATATTTTAAATATATAAAATCAATTCTTCGAGTGTAAATTGAACGCACTACCATCGCGTTGACCCACTACACCATTATAGTTGTAGCTACGAGTAAAATTAATAAAATGAAATATAAATTGCCCTCGTTGCGCAGGGGAACAAGTATGTATCTGTTAATGCGGCTGGTGTTCGATCTCTACTCAAGGAAATGAAATATTTTTTTTTTGCAATATTTGGGATTGCAATATTTGGGATACAGCTGTGAAATATAAATTATGTGATTGGCATAATTTAGTCAGCACAACCAGACATTTTTCATTTCTGTAATATATTTTTAACGATACAAAAACAATAACAATAGAAAAAGGGAATGTTTAAAAATAAAAGACTTAGTTAAAAGTATCAAAGTTCACTGTATATTAAGAGATTCATCTGCTTCAACATTGGTTGTGTTGACGCCATCTTCATCTGAGCTGCTTTCATCTCCACTGCTGCCATCCTAAAATAAATATCTTTTTAATAAATATAATTTTTCCATATAAGGTTCAATTCCTTAATAACAACCTTTACTACTTAACAAAATCTCACTTCATGAAATAATTATATTTAAATTATGTTAAATCTCTGGCCTTAAGTTTTCGCTAATCTAAATCTCTTCCAAAATAGGCGGAATGTGGTGAACGGAATGTCTTCACAGTACCTCACCTGCTGTACACGGTAGAAACTTAACCAATTCAAGTTATATAAATCAATGAGGACGTCGTGGCGCAGTGGCACAAGCGTGTGAGTGTAAACGCCACGGTTGTGGATTTGATTGACACTTGGGGAAATATGTAATTTAGAGACTTAGACACTTGGGAACAGAGTGACTTAACACTAGGTTATCTCTGCCTACTCTGCTATATGTGGGATACAGCGTGAAGCTAAAATAAATAAATACTTACATCAAACTTCAAATCAGCTTTGTGTGTGGCGAGTAATGTTTGTTTAACGCATTGAAATATATGATCGCGACACAGCTGATCGGTGTCTGGGGGCAGCCAGCCTCGTTTCTCATGGCACTGATACCCTGTAGGTGGCTCGATAGATATTAACTCTTGTACCTCTGGCAGTTGCACGTCACAATACTGGAATAAATTACTTTTTTATTAGTAAATTTTCGTTAAATAAAGAGATTATTGTTGTTTAGGTAAATTTAAAATCAATGATAACAAAACTGAAATAAAAATTACAATATAAGTACATTTAGTATTGAACATGTATTCAAATAGTATTGAATATGTAAGTATATCATTTATTATTTTATTATTTTAAAACGACTTTTAGTTACATATAATTACTGTGAGAAATAACGTTAAGTGACATCGTAAACTATAAGATTTTGCCAGGAAGCTAGTCGAGCCGCAGAGGAACTAAGTGTGATTATAACCGCAACTGTTTGTGGGTTCGACCCCACTCGAGAAAATAAATATTTTTGTAAATTTATCATATTTCCATTTCTTCACTCTGGTGTCTAGACAAAGCACGGCGACGATTTCTACCACTCAATCTGCAATGCCTTCAGAATAAGGCGGCAAGCGTCCTTACTTTTCGGAGTGTCTTAACACTAAGTTCCCTCTGCCTACACTGCTGTGTGCGGGATACAGCGTGAAGCTGATTTATAAGATTTTGCTAACAAACCTGATAATAAACTTGTCTTTGACTTGGAGTCATCCCAGGTTTGAAATATACAGCACCTTCGTACACAATGTCATCTTGTGAGAGTTCATCTGTTGCGTTCCTTTTGTAGCTTCGGGCTCGATCTGTTTTCTTACAATGTACTATTTGGTCACGAGTCATTACCATCGCATGCACGCCAGCTATAAACAAAAATCATATCCAAATTTAGTTTCAGCGATTATTCAAAAGAAGATATATTAAGAGTTTTTAACAAATATATATCAATCTAATTCATTTAAAATAGACTTATTTCCTAACGTTGGTAACATTTCTAAGAAATAATAATTTCAAAATTCTCTATTTAAGTTAAGAAATCTTGTAATTGGTCCTTAAATATTACTTTCAAACAATTATCTATCCATTTAATAGGAGCTGTATCATCTATATGTGATACAGCTCCTATTAAATTACAATTATTTCGCACGAAAATAAATTTATCTTCAATTTCATGAACTATCTCATATCAATATATCAATGAAACGAAACCTAGCCCCAAGACAAAGGTTCAAGGAAATAAATAACAAATAATACCTGAGTGTCTCATCCTAAAGTCTAAAGTTTGGTATATTCTTGCACTAGGGTCTTTCCTTGGATCATAGCCAAATTTCACCCACATCATTCGCCATGGTCCTTCTCTCATGTATATGGCTACACAGGGTAGTATTAGTCTAAGCGATGCCATTTTTATTTTTGTACGGAATTTGACGAGATTTAATGACCATATAGGTCTTTCGTTGAAAAGCTAAAAACAAAAATTAGCATTCATGATTGAATTTGTTTGCTCTAATTCTTGAGTATTCTTATAAAGTTAGTGAATAACTTTTATTTTTTAGCTTCACATTGTATCCTGCATATAGCAAAGTAGCCAGTGGGAATTTAGTGTTAAGACACTGTGTT
This sequence comes from Heliconius erato demophoon, assembly GCA_018249695.1. Taxonomy (NCBI): domain Eukaryota; kingdom Metazoa; phylum Arthropoda; class Insecta; order Lepidoptera; family Nymphalidae; genus Heliconius; species Heliconius erato. The sequence continues at coordinate 10,764 of DWQW01011417.1, forward strand.
AAAATCATACTTTCCATCCAATATTTAAGACATTGTATGTGGAGTCAGTCATAAAACACAATGCCAAGCTTTATCTTGTTACCAAAAGGAAGAAATGAAGTAAATTCATTCACTCTTGTCAGATGATGCGCTACCATGCCACAATCTAATGTAAACCATTTATTAAATATTAATATATAAATAATGTTCTATACAATGAAACTATTAACAGCACCTCTTTGACAATTTGGTATTCTTCTTCCAACTTAGGACACACTGTAAGTCTACTATTTTTAAGCTTTATATAGTACTCATTAGGTTCTTTAGGCATATCATCTACTAAATTAAAGACATATCTTGATATAGGCAGCCCTCTTTCAGTTCTACTTTTATGTACTTCATCACTGTTTGCAGAATCCTCTTTAACTAGATCTTTTACAGTATATCTTTTGTCTGAATAAGAATAGCTAGTAGCCTTATCTGATCTTGTAAAGATAAATGGTGTTATATAAGCTGATGCTGGTTCCCTGCATAGTGTTATATAAAAGTTTAATAATTTTAAATTATAGAAAATAGTATATGTACATACATATTCATACTCTAAAACATACTGTTACAAATATAATAATATTGTTGCCAATAACTATGCAGCAATAAGTATGTTAATGTTAATAATGATTAAATTAAAATTAAATTAAATCAGCTTCAGG
>DWQW01011418.1:0-11452 GCA_018249695.1 Heliconius erato demophoon
TAAGAATGTGTCGCTGAGAACTAACCTGACTATTGCTTTTGCTGATTTAACATTGAGATTTCCCAATCTTACTCAACCATGGACACAACATATTTACCACATGTATGTATTATTTTGTTTTGTTTATGTTGGACCTATTACTTTAATTCGAATGTAGTGTGCCTGAGGACCGATTTTAAATATGATAGCTGTGGATCCTATTCACACTCTGGGGATTGAATTATTTTCCGTTTCCTCGATCTGGAAACAAGAAACAAAGTGCGGCGCTATATTTCGCCGCTCAACACATAATGTCTCAAACGTGGAGGGATGTCTTAACATGTTCCCCTGCCTAGTCTACTATACTATATACGGAATACAGCATTAAATTAATTTGACTTTCTCATATTAAAATGTTGCCTACAACCTGAAATACGTTCTCCTCCTTCAAAAAAAATCTAATTAGGTTGTTTCAAAATACAGACTTAGCGATGAAGAGCTAGAAGTTCGCCAATGTGCCGTCAAAATGCTATCATTCCTAGTTCTACACGAAATGGTACGAGTCAAAGGCCAGATTGCGGACATGGCGTTGTGTTGCGCGGACAACGATCCACGCATCGCCGCCATGACACGCCTGTTCTTCAAACAACTATCGCAAAAGGGGAATGCCCTCTATAATGTGATGCCGGACATCATATCGAGGCTGAGCGACCCTGAGCTCAATGTTGCTGAAGATCAATATAGGGTTATTATGAAGTGAGTGGTCCATTAAATTTATTTTATTTATTTAATTAATACTTGAGGCCAGTCGTGGCGCAGCGGCACGAGGTGTGACTGCAAATCCGACTGGTGGGTTCGATCCCCACTCAGGAGATGAAATATTTAATTTATATTTCCATTTCTTCGCTCCGGTGTCGAGGTTAAGCACGGCGTTGAGTTCTGTCACTCAACACAGCAATGCCTCCAGAATTCGGCAAAAGTGGGGAACGGAGTGACTTAACACTAGGTTCCCTCTGCCTACCCTGCTATGTGCGAGATACAGCGTGAAGCTAATTAATTAATACTTTGTTACACCAACAATTAATAAAAAAGCGACAGCAAAGATTAACAATTTTGGTGTAAGGATAGCTCACAGGTCAGGACAGACATCTTACCCAGCTGACCCTCACTTAAAATATATTAAAGAAAAAAAAAATTAACCATAGAAAAGACAAAATTATGTGTTTCTATTGAATAATTAGAGAGGCTGTCCCGTAATGAAACAGTGCCTCGTCAAATGCGACGATTATGGGTACGGTTCCCACTCGGGAAAATGAAGTATTTCCTCACTCAGTAGGAAGACAAAGAGCGGCATTGAGTTTCGCAATGTCTCAGCAACTCGGGAGTCGAAGTTATTCGTGATATATCTGGGATACAGATATTTAGAGTAAAACCAATGTACTTTTTTCTTAAAACTGTCAATAATTGTATAAGACTTACGGAATATATTTTTTTAATTATAGATACATAACGTCACTTATACAAAAGGACAGACAGATGGAAGCTTTAGTAGAGAAACTATGTCACCGCTTTAAATTATCTACAGAGGAAAGGCAGTGGCGTGACCTCGCGTACTGCCTCTCCTTGTTCACGTACAACGAGCGCTCACTTCGCAAACTTATAGAAAATCTTGATTGCTATAAAGACAAATTACATTGTTCCGGTGTAATGGAAGCGTTTGGCGTGCTCATGAATAATACTTCTAAGATGGCAAAAAATGAAATAAAAGTAAGTGATGGAAATTTTTGATAAAAATATACACTATATAGTGTGCTCTATGTATTTTTTTTACAATATTGTATTGCATAATAATAGTAGATTAGAATATTATTTTATTTGGCACTCAAAAGATATAAAACATTTATATTTTATATTACGGTTTACAGGTATTAGTAACAGAATTAGGCGACAAGATAGAGGAATGTTTTGCGGTCCAAGACAAAGAGGGCGAGGAGGGCGAGGAAGCAGTCGAAGAGGCGCGTACGGAGCCGCGTGTCACGCCGCGTCGGCGACCTGCTCCGCGGAGGAACCGACGACGCTCCTCTTCTAGTGCTGATGAGGTAATGAAAAATACACTACGGTCGACGAGTCGTATAACAACAGTAACAGAACTTCTTTCGGGCGCTTACACGTAGTCGTAAATTGGTTCGCCTGGCTACACGCGGACTGGACAACGAAAGAAGCCGTTATTGCGTGCATTATTTGCTGTGGAACGGCAGTACCACCACGAACGGCACAAATAATCGCTGACATATGATCCGCGGGTAGAAATAAGTAAAAATATAGAATTACCTTGTTTACAAGAACGAACTATTTCGATCTCCTCATGCGTACTTTCGAAATATATCTCTTGCCGTGTACCAGTAAATTCATATGTATTCATTTTAAAGCACGGTAAAACCTTGTCTAGACAAGACAAAACTTAAGAACTTACTAGAACAAAATAAAACTATTTCAGTATTAAAGTTATCTTAACATAATTATAATTATTTCAGAACGAACCTCCTAACACAGAAGCTACGCCACAAACATTAAGAAAATCACGAAGAAAAGTTGCACAAAGGAACAAAACTATTGATTCAGAGGAATCTGGTAAATCAATTTTATATTTAAAATGATAATATAATGATTTTGCTATTTGTTATCTGTTATATATAAATATCCTTTACTATATTTAAGAACACATTTTTGTTGTTTTTGTTGAAGCTCAAACATGAGACTATATGGTTTGTGGGCTCAAGCCCTTTCGCGAGGAAATGAAATTATTTTCATTGAAAATATTGTCAAATTATGAAGATTTCCCGTGAATGTCAAAATTTCTAATGATAATAAAATTACCTACTAATATTGTATTTAAAAAAATCTTTACAGACGATGAAGATTTTCAAAAGAAGGAAGAGCTGTTCAAAAAACCATCAGCGCGAAAAGTAACTCGTAAACGATTATAATATTGCAGTTAATATTTTATATATAAAATAAACTTTCTATTCAACATTTTGTTTTATTTATGATTGACTGATAAATATTTGTGATGCATAATTAACCGACGTGTTTAAGGAATATTCATATTAAATCTGAATATACCTTGAACCTTATTCTGTTGAGCTTCTGTGCTCCCAAAAAGCGAAATATAAACTTTTATGTATATTAACACTAATTTATACTGAAGCTACTAGCGACTGAGATAAAAGTCATATATTATAAATTGTATGTTGACGTATTTTTTAACGAAATCCAACTAATAAGACTTAGTTGGATTTAGGTATCTGGTTCGCTCTCTCTGCCCTGGTACTTGTGGGATATAGCATAAATACATAATAAAATATTAGTATGGTATGGACTTAAAATTACCCTATAGGCTGTTCCTATAAAAGGAGCGCTGAAGCTTCCACTCTGTATATATAACAGTTAAGACTATGTAGAAAATGCTCGATTATTTAAAGGTTCAGTTGGTTCCGATATTTTTTAAAAATGATTTTGCTAGAACAGTTGTGTAGAGAACTTGTAAATTCTCTTCATATGAGGATTAGTTACAATGTGGGTTACTTACAACTGGCACAAGTACTAATTATTAATATACAAGAAAACAATGCGTAAAATTAAACCTATAAAACCATGTTGTCACAGTGACAGATGACGTTATATTGTATCAAAACTAAATGACAACATAACAAAAAGCAACTTAATACTTACTTTATACAAGATTCATGTATTTATCATATTATTACAAACATTATCATAAGATTTTAGTTTTGTGCTTTAACTTTTTAATGATTAAAGAAGTAGTAGCTGCTATGTCTATTCATTTTAAATGCCGATCACCAATATATCCCAGATCTGCTGTTAAAAGATTCCTAGTGCCTGATGATAAAGTACCTTGGCTTGTATCTTATTCAGAATACGAGCCACCATTATACACTGCGCCCTCAATACATGGTCAGCCATGGGCTGATCCTGAGATTGGTAAAATAAAAAATAAGTATTTTATATTCTCTTATAATATAAAACAAAGCCATTAAATATTTTAACATTTCATAGGTAGTAGCAATTTTAACCCCAAATGGAATAACGTCGATGGCAAAGTCAATAGAAAGAGTTTTACAGGACTATATGAAGTCGTAGACAATTATCCTCTGAACCCTCGTGGTCGCACTGGTATTAAAGGCCGAGGTGTGCTTGGAAGATGGGGTCCTAATCATGCAGCTGATCCTGTTGTTACTAGGTGGAGCACAGTCGACAATAAGTAGGTAACTGAACACTGTATATTATTATAAGAATTAATATTCTAAACATATCATTGTTTCATTTTTTTTATTATAGATTGATGCTACAATTTATAGCAATTAAAAGAAGAGATACAGGAGAGTGGGCTCTTCCCGGTGGTATGGTAGATCCTGGTGAGAAAGTAGCTGCCACAGCTTTAAGAGAATTTCAAGAGGAAGCTTTAAATTCTCTTGAAACTTCTGCAGGTATTATTCTACTTGCTATATACAGTATAACCACACAGGATATACTGTATATAACCTTACAGGATCACCTTAATTTTAATAAAGATTTCCTTGATTTAAATGATTTTTTTCGAAACCCATTAGGGGAATTCACTGCCTGTAAGAGTTAATACAAAATATATCTATACATTATGAATTCATTTGTTCAAAAACTTTTTATAATTAATTTACATTCTTTGCAATATATAAAAAGAAAATAATATTTACCTCTATTTAAGAATCCAATCAGCTTACTACATTCAATTTCATACTAAATTCATGTCTTGATAGGTTCAGTTTTGTTAAATCTTTCATAGGGCAGTTATTATTGTTTAGTGTTCAGTGATGTAAACATGCTGTTTGATACTGTTATTAGCTAGGAATGGGTGATAAACGAAAAAGCTGAGATCAATAATTTTTTTGACGTTGTTAAAACAAATCATAGACCATCCTAACAAATCTCATTGTAACAAATTACTTGATATAACAAATTATTTTCTGATTTCCTTCAGTATCATTAAATCAAGGTAACACTGTATATACAAAAAAATACATTTATTTGAGGCTCTATAGCAGTGATTCTCAATCATTGTGCCGCGGTACTTTTGTGTGCCGCCAAATTTCAAAAGTGTGCCGCCAAATTTGGCAAATATATAATAATGTTAATATAATTAAATAATATTATTTAAAAAGAAAATATTTTTAACATGAACATATATTTAAATCCACAAAAAAATAAATTCGTATATTAAATTTTTTTGTCATAAACTATTTACGCAGTGTGTTGTAGTAAATAATTTCTCTTTGTGTGCCGCCAAATTTTGAAATCATTAAATATGTGCCGCAACAAAAAAAAGGTTAAGAATCACTGCTCTATAGGAACATTTTTAAAAATATACTCTAAAGTGAAATAGTAAAAAAAATTCTAATTACAAGAATTGACTACATTTAAATCATTTTTAGCAATTTACACAAGTGTTTATATTTTTCACTAGACTAGTATAATCGAACAAGTTTATAGACTACAAATATTATGATATTGTAAATATATCTTAGGACAGGGTGTGTATTGGTTAATCCACTTCAGTGGTGGTTAATATTACCTTTCCTATGCTATGAATATTTCACTAGTATTATTTTTGTATACGAGTATAGTCTCAAAAACTCATAAGCCCTACTTAACTTATGCCTTCCACTTTGTAATGTTTTAGAACTTAAGTTTGTTTGTTTAAAACATTGTGTTTTTTTATAGGCGATCAAAAAGAGTGGAAAGAGAAATTTAATAAATTCTTTAGTGGCGGTATCGAGATATACAGTGGTTATGTTGATGATCCAAGAAATACAGACAATACTTGGATGGAGACAACAGCATATAATTTCCATGACGAAACTGGTGACATAGTTGGTGCATTAAAATTGCAAGCTGGCGATGATGCTGTGGGTGTTCAGTGGGTCAACGCCACATCTGATCTGAATTTATATGCAAGTCACAAAGATATTGTAAATGCGGTACTTATGAAACACAGAAATATTACTTCATAATGTTAAGATAAATAAAACAATACTTTAAGGAACTTTATTTTTATTTTCATAACCAATATGTTAGACTATATTTGAACATATTTGGGATACATACAACTTATGTTCAAATTATTAAAATTGACATACTGTCGAGACACAAAAAGGACTTTTTATGACTTTCTTAAAAATACATAGTTCTAATAAAGAATTAGAGATTGGAGTTGTTTTATAGATATTAGCATCCTATAACTAGTCAATTCTACATTTGCAAAGCAGTGACTTAATACCTTGGGCTTTAAAGTAAATTTGGTCCCATGGTTCTTGTTAATATATATAATAGTACTTTATAACACTATTCGAGTGTAGATTACTTTTAAGTACTTTTATATTGTTATTACACCAAATTAAACAACTATAAGTAAAATATTTTTCTACTTGACTAGTAATATAAAATAAACATAGCATAACCAGTGTTACATAAAATTCGTTTTAATTGTCAAAAAATGTAAACTAAAGTATAATTAGAATTATCTTAAACCCAAGCAAAAACATTTTTTTAACTAATACATAATTATATGTATATATTCAACCCAATATAAAAATGCACCTTTTCTAGAAATATAAAATGCTTTTCTTAGAAATATAAACTATTATAATGATAATGATAACCATATATAAGAATAGGTATATGGTAAACCCAATTAAAGAAAAAAATATTTTGGATTATTACTTTGGATTATTTAATTTCGGTGATAATTCTCTGGACCATCCAGATTTTTTTATAGTAGAAATAGATTTGACATTGATTTTTATAATAGCAATCATCTAAAGGACTTGCTTGATTTAATTAATATTATTTTTATTATATTTGGAGAATTTTTAACTTTACTATTGCAAGAATATGTTTAAATTAAAACATTCCTTTTAGGTTTTAATAGATTTCAAAGTTAGAGTAAAAATTTTAATGGTAATTTTAACTGTGGGCAATCACTGTAATTTTTTTTGGATTTTTATACCATTTTGTTACATCATTTTTACATACACTTAAAAAAATTCTCAATTTTTCTAGTGTGTACAAAAAAATAAACATATAATATCTCCCTCATATATATATGTATGTTTTTTACGACAACGTATTTGATTTTTTTAAGTGGACAATAGATAGAATAAAAACCTTAGCGCCTATATGGCCAGTATCACAGCACTGAAAGTTTGTAATTCGTTTTATTAAGGGCCCATTTCATTGCATGTGAGAGATTGATATGCGCGGTAACAGTTGACGTCGTTCATCAGTCGCTGGATGTTCTGTGTGAATGTTGGTAAGTCCTGAAAATTTACGAGAAAATGTTATTAATTACATTTTAATGATAATTATCATTTAACGAATGTAAATAATATCGATTAGTAATACACTTGCATAAGCGGAATCAATCTATTCAGAAGAAAATCCTTTTCTTACTATTTGCCTATTTTTCGAAACATAGATTTGAGTGAAGGAGAATAAAAAAACTGTCTCACCTTACTACGACAGCCTAAATATTTGTGTCAAATGTTTTAATTCCCAACCAAATCCCGCTATTTAACATACAGTTTTTTTTTAATACGGTCAGATTTTTCTCTTTTATTATATTTCAAACGGTTAGACTTTTCTCTTTCGCCATATTTTACACAGAAAAAGCTACCTTAAAAAAATCCATAAAAAAAAGAGCAAACCGTATCCGACGGAAAATCCGACAAGAGTTGAACATGATGCGGCTCCAAACCCGGCAGGGACGACAGGTAGTGCGGCAGGAAGGCGTGGCGGAAGGCCGGGAAGTCCACGGTGGCCATCGCGTGCAGCGCCGCCAGCGCCTCGTCGCGCAGCAGCGCGCGCGCGCCGCCCTCCGCCAGCCCCGACAGCAGCACCGACAGGAACTCGCCCATGAACTCGCTTCGGAATATTGCCTGTGAACGTGGCGGTCGTGAGTTCGATACATACCCTCGCTTTGGTAGCAAAACAAAGTGAGTTCCATCACTTAACACTTGGGAGTTGTTAAGCCATTAAAAAATTACATTAAAAATAGAATTGTAGCTGCATGTTTATAAAGTAGGAGTCGCTAAATCAATAAATTTGCTCATCGTAGTGCTCCTTAAATATAGGCATTTTTATATACAATAGTATAATATAACCGATTACGGAACATTTGAAGACAATACAAATTATAGTAATTTTTACCCAAAAAAAAGCAACAAATATCACAACTAAAAAGCAATATAAACATACCTTGTGATACAATTTCCATTTAGTGTTCAAAGTGTCAATGGTAGCGAGCGCCGTCCTCAATAACTCAATATCGTGGGCCAGCAGCGCCCCGCCCAGAGCGGTGAGCGCGCCGCGCAGCTCCGCCGTCCGCCGCGCGCCCTCCGCGCCCTCGCACGTGTGCGGGAAGAAGTACCGCCAGCGGTGGATTAGGACGCTATAAAGATTATTTTTTTTATTTTTTAAATATTACTTTTAATCCAAAGTTAAATATGTATTTGTATAAAATTGATAAAAAAAAATGTCTGGCTGAGTATCTGGCGCCAGTTCTTCTCAGGTCTGAGGCATTAACTTTAGTGAACTGGTGGTAAATTGTTTGATATTTAAAAAATGAAGCATATAACTTCTTATTTGGAATTAAATTATTTGACTTTAATCAAAAAAATATAATTTATGTATATTCGTAATTAATTCATAAATAGTAGAAAACATATAAAAAATAGAGTTAGCGGAATTAAAACTCTTTAATATTTTACTAAATTTATAAAAAAAAAACATTTATTTAGAATTTTTTTAAGAATAAAAAAGTGTGAGCGCACCTGGCGAGCAGGTCGTGCGCGGCGCGCGCGAGGGCGGGCGCGTGCGCGGCGCGCGGCAGCACGTGCGCGTGCAGCAGCGCCAGCACGGCGCGCACGCGCACGCCGCCGCCGCCCGCCTCCACGCCCAGCCGCACGCACTCCACCAGCCGCTCCAGCCCGCCCAGCGCCTCCACGCTGTCTCTGGGGACATTTATTACTGTGGGTTCAACTTCCAGTCCAGGGAATGTGTTATTTTGCTTACATTTCAAGGTTAGAAGGTGAAGCGCGATTTTGAGTACAGCCTGCTATATATAGCACATAGAAGAAACCTGATGTTAAAACGTTCCGTTCTCCACTTTGCTTCGCCGAATTCTGGAGGCATTGCGTGTTGAGAGGCGGAACTTAACGCTGCGCTTTGTTTCGACACCCCAGCGAAATAATGAAAATATATATTTGAATAAATATTTCATTTCCTCGAGTGGGGATCGAACCCATAAGCAGTCGTCGCAATATTATGAAAATTTGTGTGGGAAGTGGGGAACGACGTACACTCAGTCGCTTGTGCTATATGTAAAATGCAGCATGGAAAAGAAGATAATTAGCTTACCTCTGCGCTACTTCAAGGAAGACGTCAATAGCAGTATAAGCAAACGTTCCTAGTTGCGGCAACAGAGCCGTGAACAGCGCCAGGAAGAAATCTGTGATTTGCGTCTCGGCGCTCGCGTAGGCGGGCTCGCACAGCATACGCAGCGCGCTCTGCGCCGCCGACGACACGCCCTCTGCTATTATCTGTGGATAGAAATAAATGTTATTTTTTTAAACTATAATTTGACTATAACTAAAAGTTTTTGTTCTAAATAACGCCAGCTATAAAAATATAATATATACAGAACTCTTACCTTTTATGAATTTAAAATTAGAGCCAATAACTGGTCCATAGTAAATACAAAATGAGAGTTTAATGTAAGTTTAGCACACTCTTACCTTCTTAGCAGCAGTGGGCGCGGCGGCGAAGGCGTGCAGCAGCGCGGTGAGCGGCGGCAGCGCGGCGGCGGGCCCGGCGCCCGGCAGCGCGGCCGCCCACGCCGCCAGCAGCGCGCGCGCCGCCTCGCCGCCGCCCGCGCCCGCCCCCAGCGCCAGCGACACCAGCGCCTCGCGCACCACGCCCGCCGTCTTGCACTCCAAGTACTGCAGGGACCGCTGTGCGTGACTGTACAGCTCGCCCAGCATCGCCATGGGCTCGTTTGCAAACTTCACGTTCTTAGACATACTGAGCAGCAGATGTGCTGCCGCGTGACAAAGTAATGGAGGCTCCTGGAGACAACGATAACGCATTGTATATTATTTCTTGTATATAAGCCTATGTATTATATTCTATTATAAAATCTATAACTTCAAATATTCTATTATATCTTAAAATGTCGTGGTGCAGCAGTATGGTGTATGATTGTAAACGATATTGTGGTCCCGATCACCACTCGGGAAATAAATTATTTTTACTTTTCTCGCTCTGGTAAAGGAGACAAAGAGTATTGTTGTATTGTTGAAGTCAGCTATTAAAAATTTAAAAACAAGTTGTCTTATCAATAGGTTTCTCCTACCTATTCTGCTATACGGGACACATCGTAAAACTATAAAAAAACTACAATAAATAAAAAAGTGCAAAACTATATGCTTACATGCGCTTATATAAAACAAATGCTACATTTACCGGTGCATCATGCGGTACTAAAAACGGCAGTGCAGAGACGAGCAGCCCTTCCATAGTGTGCACCGGCACGCCGCACTCGCCCGCGTAGCAGCACCACGCGCCCATACACGCAAACATTTCTGCGTGCCTGTTAGATAAATTACATAATAGTATTAAACAAAAATATAATCTAGAATATCAGATGCATATTAGTATAGATGAAGTTTGGAATAGGAAATGGATGCCACGTGTAATCGCGGTAACGTATGCTATAATAACTCACAGTATAATATGCGCCCTTGCAATCGCAACAGAGGATTGTGTCCGATGAGGCCGCGTGAGGGCGGCGCCCGCGAGCGCGCCCGCGCAGCGCTCCACCAGCGCCGCGCCCGCCGCGTGCGCGCGCCCCGCGCCCGCCCCCGCGCCCGCCGCGCTGCTCGCCCCCTCACATTCTATTAAAAATGTATATATTATTAGCGTACTCGTGTAAAAGAGGGTAGATTTAGGTGAAAAAGATGATAAAAGCAGTGGAATTGTGTCAATTGGGCTATTGCTTGTCAGCAACGGCCCCTATTGGAAGGAAACTAGTGTGAAATATTGTTATTAGGTGATACATGTCACTTATTGCAAGTACGCAGTATCCCTTTCCAAATAATTTAGAAACATATAGACGATGTGTGTTTTTATCATGTTTTTTTTTTTAATTATAACCGCTTCCGATTTTTAACAATATATATATTTTCGGGCTTCCCATTGTACCCTGCAAATAGAAGAATAGGCGGAGGAAGCCTAGTATTCCGCACTGTAAGACAGCACTCACCGGCGAGCAGCGCGGGCGCCAGGCGGCCCAGCAGGCGCGTGAGCGTGGCCAGGTCGAGCAGCGCGGCCAGCAGGCGCTCCGCCTCGCCGCCCGCGCCGC
>DWQW01011419.1:0-11452 GCA_018249695.1 Heliconius erato demophoon
TGTATGACATAACGAATTGGCTTAAAATTAAAGCACCTGTTGAAGACAATCCCTTAGAAGATCCATGTGATAAGGATGATGATGAGATATCAGTTAAAGAAGGCACGTATAAAAAACCTAATTGGCTGTTATACTTTCAAACGACACCTGCCAGGTTCCATTTTTTTACGTTCTTAGGGTTCTGTATCTGAAATGAAAAAAAAAACAAAATCTTTATACGATCATTATGTTGCCTATCTGTCTGTATTGTATGTTAGCCTGTCCATCTGGCAAGATAATAATAATAATAATTTATTCATATCAAATTATAAAAAAAATAATTCGTAACGATAATAACCGAATTAGTTATAAACTGTGTGGCAGTTATTTACGCCCTCCTCACAGGCGTCGTTTCATAAAGTAGTATGAGTACACTGAGTGCATTACAAAGAAATGTTTAAAGTAGACAAATCAATAAAGTAATAATAATAAAGACAAAAACATGCAATAATAGTATAAAAAAACAATTAATATGGTAGGTATTTTTTAAAGATCACGTGGCGATATCAAGTTGAAATTAATTTCACATGCCCAGTCACGCGGCATGCTAGGGTCCTTTAGAGCACAAAATTATTTTAAGTCAACGCAATTAAAGATACAAACGTTTATTTTATACATAGTTCTTACCTCATTTTGTATGAAATACACCATGTAATCAAAACGTATAGGACTTCCTAGGCCCTAGACCTCCTATTTTAAAATTTGGCAAAAAGTGAGAACTTATAAAACAAATAAAGGAAAGAATGCAACATATGGATATCTCTAGGTGTTTAGAAGAAATCATTACACACTTTTATTTTTTATTAAAATAAGTGCATAGGCCCGCAAATTTAAGTCTGTCAACATTTATTAGTCACGGTTTTTTGCTTGGCCTACAACCATGAAATTGTTACGGAACACTCGGCGGTCGAGACTAACTTGTACTTGACTGCTTTTTTTAACTTTTCTTTTAATAACCGTTATAGCAGTTCAGATAATAAAATAAAAGACGCATATTATTTAATTTTATACCTGACGCGATAGTGACATAATTAAGACATTTGTTCCAGAATTATTTTAAGTGCAATATAGTGGCAAATATAAGTAAACTAAAAATATGCTGCCTCACGATGTTTCTCGCGCACAGCGCGCTCTTTTCCCCATTTTCCGTAGAATTCTGAATGCATAGCGTGGTGAGTGGCGGAACTCAACACCGCGCTTTGCCCCGACACCAGAGCAAAGAAATTAAAATATAAATTCAAATAAATATTTCATTTCAAAGAAAATTCGCTAATGTTTGCTATTTATCCACTTTTTTTTGTTAAGACGTTAAGAATGTGGACTTTAACTCCGCGTCTGTCCTTTCCATATCGAGAGATAAGAAAAAAAATACAGTTAACCATTGACTAATATAAGATAACCTTAAATTTGACCTATTTTATTATTTAATGTAATTAACTCATTTAACAGAGCCAAAGCAAGAAAAGCCCTGGTATGAATTGATGGATGGTGATCATCCATTCGTAATGTATGGAGATATGTCTGCATTGAAAACTTCGGAAAGACGTGAAATATTGAAAAACATAAAAGCTGCTAAAACAGCGCCTGAGCAATGGAAGGAATATGGTAAGTTTTTTTTGGTACAGATAATCTAGCGAGTTAAGCTTTTTTTCTTCAATTTATTAACATTTAGAGTGTTATTCCACACGTAGAAAAGATCTTTTCGATGATTTCTCTAAAATTTGGACGAAACGTGATTCAAGTCCACGCTTTTTGGAAACATGCTATCTAGTAGCTACTACCAAACAAATACTTAAATAATTATTAATAAATTTTAGAGGACGATTCTTATCCCGTTATGGTCAAATATCTCCTTCAATTAACGTCTTATTGTTTATTTTTTATCAGTTTTTAACGAAATGTCTCTAAAATCGGAGTGTCCCAATGCAGAGGCGATTAGTCATGAATATTTCAAAGTAAAACCTGAACCGGATAAATGGGAGTGTACAATGCAAATGGACAGACAGATGCTTTCGCGGAATGTTAGTAAAAATTATAGATTTTTATATTTCTTAAAATCGTCATACTGTAAATACTTGTACTGTTAATGCGACAGGTTGTGACAATAGAAGCATTTAATGTTTTGATTTCTTCGCTTTGGTGTTGTCTTTGGTGTTTGTTTCTTCGTTTTGGTGTTTGGTGGAGACAGAGCGCGGCTTTAAATTCCGCTACTCACTGCTTCAAGAATTCGGAGGAAAATGGGGAACGGATTTCCTAAACACTAGGTTCCTCTGCCTAGGTGATCAAGTGCTACTCAAGTTGAGTGATGAAATTCAACGCCGCGCCTTTTTTTATCAGGGAGAGGAAATAAAAATAACTCATTCCCCGGATTGGGAATCAAACCAACGAGCGTCGCGTGTACAGTCAAATAGTGTGCCGCTGCTATGTCATGACATGCCGGCCTCCAACTTTTTTTCAAGTACTTAATAAAATCAAAATATCTTTCTTTAAACTATTGTTCTTAATAGCGTAATTTATTTGTATCTTAAAAGCAGTCATGTAGAGTACAACTAAAGGATTGTGTTTCACCGCCCAACACGCTATTTATATATCTTAACAGATGGAAAATGCAAAAAAAAAATAAAACTTATGTAATTTGGTAATAAGCTTTTACTAGAAAAGCTAAAGCAAAAATTTAAAGCTTCTTACAATGAATATAATAAAGCTGCAGAATTTGTTGACCATGCTAACCTCAGGAACTGCTGGTTCGAATTGAAAAATATTTTTGTATTAGATATTATATCAGATCACGTTCATCATTTCTATGTTAATATTTCATGTGTAATACGCAACTCTTACTAATTTCGCGAAACTGCAGTTAAAGTTAGTCCTAATATAAAGCTTTTTCTTAGTCTGAATCGAGTCGTCGTGTGACGACAGCGTCGGTGGACATACGAGGCAACATGGGATCTATAATAAAAATGATGTTAGTAATTTAATAAAAAAACATGAAACCTGAGTGAAAAAATAATTTTAA
This sequence comes from Heliconius erato demophoon, assembly GCA_018249695.1. Taxonomy (NCBI): domain Eukaryota; kingdom Metazoa; phylum Arthropoda; class Insecta; order Lepidoptera; family Nymphalidae; genus Heliconius; species Heliconius erato. The sequence continues at coordinate 3,056 of DWQW01011419.1, forward strand.
AAGATAATTCTGTTTTTATATCGTAAGGAGCATATGCCTGATATTTTTGTTAGTAAAACTTCTGTAGCAGAGAGAACCCAATGTTTGAGACTGACTGACTGCTTGAGATAAAATGGCAAATACTACCACTATGGAGTAAAGTTTAAATTACAATTCTTAAATGAATAAAAAGTTTTGTTCTAACTTGTAACATAACAAATTTTAATTTTACCCTTTTCTTAGTATTGTTATATAAATATATAAAAGAAATGGATTTGAAACAGTTAGCAGCATCTAGCTGTAAGCGCAGTCTAACAGTTGCGTAGGTTTAATTTTCACTAATTTAAAATAAAAAAATATATATTATCCTTTCATTTAGTACGTCTAGTGGAACTCCTGTTGCTGGCAGAGCAACCCTCCTCGGCGCTAGAGACTCTATGGAAATCGCATCCACTACGAAATTGGTAAGTAATTATAATAAAAATAAATCGACCGAGGCGACCGTTAGGGTCCAGTAGGACAACGTTTGGCTGTAAACGTAACGCACGACGACTTTAGGTTCTATTCTCACTTGGCGGACAATACGCTCAACACGCAATATCTCGAAAATTGGGTCATATGTGGGGAACAATCATGTGCATAGAAATAGGGAGCCGGTTAGACCCATGTAAAAAACAAAAAAATACTAATATTGTAATAAATAAAAGTAATATCTGTCTTTTTTATTGTTTTTTTTTTATTTTTATCTAATAGGTTGGAGGGAAAATGTGTTTTAAATAGGCAAGTATTTTTTCTTGTAAATAATAATGAATATATAATTGATTAATATTAAACACATACATATTTTTTATAAATGAATTCAAATATTTTCTTTAAAATACAACGCGAAATTTCCCTACAACCCAATATATTTTAGAAAAAGGGATCTAACGGATTAAGCATAAAAAAGCTTCTTGGGCTGCCAATGACTAGTTTTTAATATATTTCTATTACTTTTCTTCTAAAATTGTTACTAATCTCTAAGTCGTTAAGATATGATGAAAGTGCAGGAACCAAAGTATTAGTAGCACTGTACACTGGTTCTTCACCTATCTTCATTAGGTAGGTACTGGTCTCGCACATTGAGAAACACTTGATAAGTAAATTAATTTAAAGTTTTTGTAAAGTTGGATAAACTTTATTGACGATGGAGCAATTTGGAGTTTTTCCTAACAAAAAAAAACTATGTTTTCCGGTATAGAGATAGATACTTTGAGATATTTACTCATTCTAAATAAATCATGCCTCCTCATCATTTCTCATCAAAATTGAAAACATAAATTTTTACTAACAAAAAATTTAAACACCATGGTAAATATTTCTAAACTAAGTACTTACACTGATATTTAAGAGTCCCTTGCTTAGAAAGCTGAATAAATATTTAAAGAAGTTCTTATTGCAACAGAATGTGAACGAAATACAACACTTGTCTACATTATACATATTAATATTATTCCAAATGGGATTTGATCTTATTGTACCAGGTCACCATCTAAAGACAACGTTACAAAAAATTTGAAATATAATCTAATTTAATCTTAATAATTAATTCGTAGGAGATTTAATAATGAATTTTGCTTTTAGAAAGAGAAACATCGCCATACTATCGATCACAGCAAAGTCGTTTTGAATATTGGCAATAAAATTGTAAGTATTTATTTTTCTTAATTATTACAGGGAGATTAAAAAAATAAACAATATAAAAATATGCAATAAATATACAGAATAAATTTATGTTTATTACATATTTATAATATTATATTCTTAGTGTAATTTCTTTAAGGTCAACCTGGCGCAGTGGGATAGCGTCTGACTGTAAACCTGATAGTTTCAGGTTCAACCTCCACTCGGAAAATTGTTATTTAAAACATATTTAGGTATATGTCCCCGGTCTAGTAGACAAAACATTATATGAAATATTTCACAATTAGGCGACAAGTGGGTATGTTATATACAGGAATAAGCTTAAAGTTGCAAAAAAAATGGTCTCTTATAAATTATGTTATACTCTACTTTTATAATCAATTTTAAAACGTGCGTGAGGGCAAAATAAAATTAATTTTCAAAAAACGTTTACAATACATTATAGGTAATTATTAAAGCTTAAACAAAAAATCGAATCATCATTGCATGGTCCGTTTAAGGTTAAGATTAATGTATTTAAGAGATAAATTTTTAGTATTTTTCATTACGATAAAAAATATAACAGTTCTTACATCAAAAATAATTTATGAGTTATCGAAATTTTTATATTCTTGGCCTCATTACTTTAGGATTCCTTATTCCAAGAAGTGCCAGATCTAGAAGAAGAAGAAGAAAAAGAATTTGAAAAACCTGGCATCACATCTAGGTAATTGATATATTTAAAATAGAACTGTAGCCGAGTTATTCACGTATATTTAGTTTTCAACATTTTTGGGAACCCGACGTGTTGAACACTTTACAGTAATCCTTTAAAACAGGGGTTCCCAAACTTTTTTTGATCAAGGGCCACTTTTATATCATGCTTGGTAGCAGGGACCACTATATATATAGGTATAATAAATGTTAACTGTGATAATCTAAACTTCGCCTCACCATCCCCCGGCTTAAAATTTAAATCATTCGCGGAACATTTTTAGGCTTCTGCGGACCACTGGTGGTCCGCGGACCACTGGTTGGGAACCAGTGTTTTAAAACAACGTTACATATGTATGTTACAGATTTTAATAAAAAAATATTTTTCACAGAGAAACGGCATCAATAATGCGGGATGAAGAAGCGGAAGACGAATCGTTTTCTGCGCTAGGGCTAGTATATTAGCTTACTCTTATCAATATCACCCAAATACTTAAAGTGAAACAACAATAGTTTTTAATTTATTATACTACATTTAACTCATTTTACTAAATGTTTAAAAACCTTACCAATTAAAATTTATTGAAATCATTCTTTAATGAAGAAAAAGTGGTTCAAGAGCGAATTTATTCATACATATTGTATTACAGTAAAGCCAAGAATATCAAAGATTTGTAATGTGATATCTTAACAACACATTTTTATTCCTTTACCCACAAAAAGATAGAAAGTCCGTCGAGGCGTAGTGGCGTGAGATTGTAAACACGACGGCTGTGGGTGCGATTCCCGTTCGGGGAATGAAATATTTAATATTTTCATTTCTTCGCTCTGGTAATAAGGCAATCGCAAGACCTCGCTTTTATTCCACGCAAGCGAAGTCGCGGACGTAACCCCAGTTTTGAGATATACAGTACGGTCGATGAGTTATGGCCGCTGAAGTTAGCTGGAAATGGCTGCGCAGATTTGATGTTACAGTTTTCTTTTACATGACATATAGAATTAAATTAAGTAAATTTATAATCTTAACAAAGTATTTCCATTTCTTCGCGCTGGTATCGAGGCAAAAGCACGGCGTTGAGTTCCACCACTCAACACGCAATGCCTCCAGAATTCGACGGAAAATGGAGAACGGAGTGTATTAACACCTTTTCCTCTGCCTACCCTGCTGAGTCCGGAATTACTGCGTGAATCTGATTTATTTAAGTATTTATTTGTTATCATAACAATACTTTAGGAGTCTCCACAACGACAGCTTGCAAATAATCCCCTCGCATGTGCCGGACCAGGATCACAAAATAAAAAACGAAAAGGTAATCTATATTAATATTATAAAGCTGAAGAGTTCACCTGTTTAAACCCGCTAATCTCAGGAACTACGAGTCGAGAAGTTCTTTTTGTGTTGGTAGTACATTTATTGAGGAAGGCATTCGTTATCCAATCGAAGCTTTAAATGGATGTTTAGTGTTAATCCGTTTGTTTAGCAGGTAATTTATGATTTGTAATTCTAACAACATCCTAAATACTGGGCTAATAAGGTTCATTTTTATCGTTTTAATTTTTATTTTCTACATGAAAAGTACTTTTACTTTTTGAGTTTCATTTTAATTGGCCTTTCTTCGCTTCACAAATACAGCAGAGTACGCAGACTAGTTTACATAATAAAAAAAATAGTATAAACATTCCCCTGGTCTTCGTCGTTATCCTCAAGCCTCATTCTTTTTTTAAAATTGCCATTGAAGGGGATTATCTAACGCCTATTGTGTTATACTTCGACATTGAAAACAAAGATTCATCAAAATTAGTTTAGTTTTTCGATATGAATATTCACGCATTTCTGGAGACAGTATATTATTTAAGATATTAGAACAAGTGAATGAGGTAGGTAAATACGAGATGGATATGGAAAGGCATATTGCTGCCGGTAACAAGGTTAACGGAGCCTTAGCTGCATTGATGAGACGGCGCCAATTACTAAATTAAATTAAATTAGCTTCACGCTGTATCCCGCAAACAGCAGGGTAGGCAGAAAGAATCTAGGGTTTAAACACTCCGTTCCCCGCTTTGAGTGGCAGAACTCAACGCCGCTTTGCCTCGACATCAGAGCGAAGAAATGGAAATATAATGTTAAGTAAATACTTCATCTCCTCGAGTGGGAAACGAACCCAAACAACCAGTCAGTTTTATAGTCACACTTTGTGCCACTGCGCCATGACTGGCCTCACTAATTAGTAATTTTGACGTATTTTTAATCCACACTACCAATTCGAATTAGATTTGTCCAATGGAGAAATGTCAGAAGTTACAAGTAGATTCGTTCATGAGAACTCTGCCAGCGTATATGCGAGACAGTCCTTTTATCCAATTCGAACAAAGTTATGATAATTATGAAGCTTGTACACCAGGTGAGTTAACATTTCGTCGTTTTGGAGGAAAGAGAGATAAACACTACTTAAGTACCTAAATAATTCACTTTAACCAAAGATGTGACTTGACTCTTGGCTGTGTGGTTTCACCACCAAAGATATTTTTTTAGCTAGTAACAGACGTAATCTATAACAAATACACATTCACACATCGCGATTACACATCCACACGTGATTAAATATCATATAATATGTATTCACAGATTTTGAACAAAATTATGATAATTATGGTTATTATGGTGTATACACCAGGTTAATAAATACTTTGTCGCTTTGTAGCTGAAGATATAAGCGCTACCACCTTTATTGCTCATTAAAAATAAACAAAACAACTTACAAAATTAAAAAAAATAAAAAATTTACAACAAGGCGACCTTATCGCTTAAAACGATCTCTTCCAGGCAACCTTTGGATCTTGGAGTTGTATAAAATATGTGTTATATATTCGAACTACGCAATATATTAAGTAATCAATAAAAAAGTAATATACCTATATAAAATAAATATTTTTGTCACGTCCAGGATTAGAACCTATAACAAACAAATATATAAAAATTAACATTTAAAATAAAAACTGATACTGTCAGAATCGGACCCACGACTAGGTGAAGGCTTAACAGTCAGTTTAAACACTATACTAACATGAATTTCTGCAAGTTATAATAAGTACATATATATATATATATATATATATATATATATATATATATATATATATATATATATATATATATATATATATATATATATATATATATATATATATATATATATATATATATATGTATATGCAAATGTAATTAATTGAACAATTTGATTAAATACATTACTTATGTCAATATACGACAATGGAATAATAATAAAGGCGTATTTACGTTAAAGATCTCATAAGTGGTCAATTAGAAAGACGTGTTTGAAGTTGATGACATTATCATAATGATTTTATACGTCAGGATGCTTGTGGGTTCGATTCATGCTTCAAATACCGCTTAGCTTATTTTTGTACGTTTTTAGGGTTCCGTACCTTTTAAGGAAAAAAGAAACTTTTTTAAAATCACTTTGCTGTCCGTCCGTCTGTCTGTCAAGAGCGTTTATCTCAGGTACGCTTGGAGATATCGAGTTGAAATGCAAACTTCACTACTCAGATCTACGGTCTCATGATTTCCTGAAATAAAAAACGTAAATGTATATGTTCTACATTTACTTTAAAAAGATATGGCCGCTTATATTGCAAAAAATGCGTATTTTGACACTATTTATAGTATCGTATTACGCATTTTTTATTCCCTTTAGGGAGTTTAAATTAATAGAGAACTTCAGGTTGGTTTGGAATTATGAAATTTAGCAACTACCGTCTACAGATAGTACTAGTTCAGAAAAAAAGCTGAAAACTATACATTTGTGGCTAAAATTTAGTATTAACGCCGCTAGTTCAAGTGAGGTATCAGATGAAAGGGGTCTTGCTAAGCAAAGCTTGAATTTCAGAAAAAGCTCGAGATCTCCATTTTTTGTACGGAACCTTCGATGGGCGAGCCCGACTCGCGCTTGTCCGGTTTTTTAGATATACAATAATTATATTTTTATACAAGTTCACATATATATTTTCCTAATTTTAATCAAATAGAACAACTCAAAGTTCTACAAGCTAGAATTGAAGAAAAGAAGAAAAGAGAGAGAATAGATTACGCCAGAGAAAGGGAACAGCGTCCCCTTCTGTCTTGGGCTCCCAGCATGGAAGGAGTCTGTATACAGACATCAGATGTTTCTTTATCAATACCACCTTGTACATGTCATGTACCGAGTCCTACACCTGCTTCCACTTCTTCTATACATATTTATAATGGTTAGCTTAATTTTTATAAAGTCTTATTACTTTTTGGAAATTAAAGGCATTTTAGGCAAAAACAATTAAGAAAAAATATCGATATTAGGTACACTAAAGAAAGGGAAAATATTACGCCAAAGCATAGAAGGAGTCCGTATACAGACATCAGATTTTTATTTAACACCACCATCTTTTACTTATCATTTACCAAGTGCTACTTAAATTTTTATTCATAAAAATAAAAGAAGAAGATCTGCAATCTTCACAAAATAAAAGGGAAGGAAATGACAATATAACTAAAACCTATTTATTTTAATTAAGGCCGGCGTGGCGCAGTAAACGTGGTGGTTTTGCGTTCGGTCTCCATTTGAGGCAATGAATTATTTTTCAGTTATTTTCATTTCCCACCGTTAGACAAAGCACGGCGTTAAGTTCCGTTGACCTAAAAATGCATTAGCATTATTTTTTACAGAATTTGGAATACAGTGTCTAAAGACTATGATACTTTGCCTATTAGAACTAAAACATGCTAATTTTTTTTTTGGTTCACTGCACGAGATTTTTAGATTGGTATTTAGTGATTCATCTTCATTTTCTAGTGGCCGACTTGATACCGATCAAACAGAAGATTGATGAAATAAAAGCGGAGTGTTTCTTCGACAACAGCATTGATTTCGATCGATTTAAAGTTATCGGCCACGATGAGAGCGTTATACATTTGTTAGTAAAATTATACAATTTTACTTATAATTATTTTATGTAATAGTATCTTATTTAAAAGTATAACGTATAATATATTAAATATATGTAAAATAGTTCTACTTTATTGACGTAAAGTTATAAATTGAAAAATAATTGTATTATAATACAATACAAACGAGACCAGTCGTCGCGCATCGATTGATTGTGGTTTTGTTTTCTCCCACTCTACGAAATTAAATATTTAATATTTTCAATTTCTTCGCTGCGGCGTCGAGCCAAAGCACGGGGTTGAGTTTTGCCACTCAGCACGCAATGATTCCAGAATTCGGTATGTAGGAGAATAGGCAGAGGGAGTCTAGTGTTATGACACACCGCTCATCACTTTCCGCCGAATCATTTGGCGAAGAGTGGTGACTTTGTGAGTGAGCGGCGTGTCATAACACTAGGCTCCCACAGCCTACACTACTATACTAAATACAACTTGTGAGCTAAAAATTATAATAATACAATTATTGCAAAACGCAGTGTGGCGTTGAATTTCACTTAACATGTTAATTTCGCGGGTGTGTCTTAAAACTAAGTTCTCTCTGCCTACCTTGCAACATACAGGATACAACGAGAAACTGAATAGAAAAGAAAAATAATGTTAGCAATCGAATCCAATATATGATTCAATAGTTATGAAGTTAATATCTTAAAAAGATTCCCTTATTTTAAAATTTCATTGAAGTTTTCCGATTCAACAAAGCATTTCTTCTCAAAAGAGTATAAATGCAATGTTTTTAATTATTTATAGCTGAAAATTATTGTTATGTAAGATTTTTACATCGAGATTGATAAATAAAGAAAAACTCGCGTTTTTCTTAAACATATCTATCATTCACGTACTCAAATTATTTCAATATTAAATATTAATTTTCAGACAAAATACACCAAAAAAAGAAAATGGCAACACTTACAAGACTAGATTGCAACAAATAAAAAAGACATTAAAACAACACCCGAGTTTATGTGAAATATTTCAAGCAAATATTCGTTGTTGAAGAGAAAATAAAAATCCCATACATTTTGTACAACTTTATTTCTAAACAA
>DWQW01011420.1:0-11451 GCA_018249695.1 Heliconius erato demophoon
CTACCCGAAGACCATTTCATAGAAGTAGATGACACACCAAGCTATCAGCCCCAATACGCTCAATTGACATGTGCTAAAAATAACGCCGATGATCCCTTGGCCAGTGAGTGGAGTTATTTTTTAAATATTTTTAGTATTTTTTTTAACGCGTTCCCCGTGTATCGTGACCACGAAAGAAATTATAATATCATTTTTATTTCCACAGGTATAGATGATCCAAAACGCTATTTAGCCCAAAGCCTAGCGGAGGTGTCCCGCGCGCACCCCGGCCTGCTGCCGCCGCGCGTGGCGCAACTCGACGAACCGCATAGAAACGCGCTACTTGGATACCTCAACGCTTACAGTGTACAGTTATATTAGAAGAATTGTGCATACGGGTTGTCATTTCTTCATTCACTCGGTCTATATTAGAATGAATGAAAAAATAAAGTTTATTATGAACATCGTTTTGTTAATAATTAAAATTAAATTGTTCTTTATCATTCGTATAAACATTATTAGTTCTATATTGGATTTTTATGGCAGTTCATTTGTTCGTTTATTTAGCTCAAAGCTTAGCGGAGGTGTCTCGCGCGCACCTCGACCTGCTCCCACCGTACTTCGCGCGACTTGAATCACATAATGTTGCCTTAATGCTTATAGTGTAGTTATATTAGAAAAATATAGTTAGCAATAGTATAGTCGACAAGTCCTGGCTTTCTTGAAGTTAGGTTTTTGGAACTCTTGCGAAATGTACACTCGAGAAGGAAGAAATCAAAATTCATTCGCTCGTTTTTAAATAAATAAAATATTTATTATCATGTTATAAATTTAAAAAACACACAAACACTAATAAAACACGATAATGCTTGAGGCTGGAATCTCAAGCGTTTTTGTTATTACTAATTCATGTTCATTTTGGTCATTCTATGTTTCAATCGTATGTTCATTACTTATTCGTTCGCTCGATTCATTCAATATTTAGATTATATTATATTAGTATTTCTCTGGCAGAAATAAATCGTATTTCATTCATTAATTTATTAAAAAACTGTTTCCTTTATAAAACTGGTTACATACGATTACATAATAGTTCTAGTTTATCTGTTTAGTTATTTTAGTCATTAATTTTGAATGGTTAATTGATATCTTATTTTTAAATGTTATATATTTTTGGCCTTTCATTCATTTATTTGTTGCTTCAGGCGAAGGCTGATTATTGTATTTTTGGTCACTATGCTTTATTATGTTTACAATTTTCAGTTCACAAATATGAAATGATTTCAATCGTTTCAACTCATGTATTCATTATTTGTAATAAAAGAAAAAAAATTAGGTCACATTTTTTTTTCTGAAAACATTTTCAAAAGTAATACATTTTTTACTTAAATTTCTAGTAATTGTTGATTAACTGCAAAGTAAGTTATTTTTTTTTGTTATTAAGAAAAAAAATAAAATATCGTTCAAGAGGCTTTAAAATTTGAAGGTCATAAACGCTTTTTGAAGTACTTTGTAAAGTAAATATAAATAATAAATTGAATTGAGTTTCGCCACTCAACACTCAATGCCACAACTTTGCTTTTTTTATTTATAAATAATAAGGTACTTTATATGTTATAATAGTATTATGTGTAGAATTAATAATATAAGAATACTTAAAGTATTTTTGTTTAATGTATATATGTTACATGTTTTATGAGAAGTAACAAAATGCAACTATTTTTCAAAATATGATTCTTATTTAATTTAATTCAAATATATATATTTGTTTTTTGTATTACTATATTGTGTTTCACTGCAGTAAAAAATATTTTTTATATAATTTTGGCTATTTTTTTAATAATATATTCAAATATTAACAAAATTATATAAGGAAAAATTCGATAATTAGAAGTTAAATAATGAAATTTGTGATTTCACTTGAAATTTTGTAAATAATTGCATGCAGACTGAATAATGATAATAATAATAATTGTTAATAATAAGATAATGTAACATATTTTGAATGATTGTGATAATTGTGATTAGATGGCTTGTGTTGTATAACGTTGAACGTTCTTCAAGTTAAAATAAGATTTAGTGGCATTTCTGTAATACTTTTGAATATCTTTTTTTCAATTCTAACTTTTTAGAACATAATTTCAATAAAAAAAAACGTTAAAAAACGTAATAAAAATGTTTTCGTCACAATAAATGTTAATGAGTTTTAATTTTAATAGTTTATGATAAATCGTAAACTTGTTTTAAGTAATCTTACTTTGCAATTCTTATTAGTTAAATGCATGATTTTATCTTTTAATAAGTACTTGTTTATTTTCAGTTTCTAAGTGGTTAATAAATGTATTGTATATACGTTTATTGTTTTTATTTTCCTTTTCTAAGTATATACAGATTTTTTTATACTTTTATTAATTGTCGTTAAGATATAGATAAGGATAAGGTTATTAGCCGATAAGGTCATTAAAAATTGATTTGGTTCTATGATTATAAACGTTATCTACTCTAAAATAATAAAGTTTTCTTAATTGACGAACGCCGGCTGCACTCGCAAAAAAGCATGATTCATTGTCACGTTCCGTCCGAGCCGAGTACGCAAGCGAGAGCGCCGAACAAACGATAGAGGCACAGTCGGCTTACGCCCAATATTAATAACCTATCTCCAACGTCAATCTTAGATTGTTTCATATATCTATCTAATCTAGAGATTGGATAGATGTATGAAACAATCTAAGATTGACATTGGAGATAGGTTATTAATACAGGGCGTTAAGCGTTCAAATTGGTATTTGTAATTAATCTGTATAATTCAAGTAAAGAAATATTTCATTAACAAGTGCAAATCAATGTTAATTTATCGAAAAAAAATATTTATCAAGTAACTCTTTTGTATTATTATACACGACAGAATGATAAATCAGTGATATTACTCAATTCATAAAAGTATATTTTCCGTCAACGCGTTCATAAAATTATCGAACACACACTGATTTTGCAGACCACCAGTTTCAATCTTAATGGAGAACCATGAAATGGATATCCAATCCATAAAAAAATGAATGTGCGATTTAATTTTCCCTATTTAAAGTAAAATATTATATAATAGAAGATCAATTTTAAAATTAATGTTTGTTCTAGCTGTTCACCTGTTAAATGATGATTTTAATCACATTAAGTACATACAAAAAAACTATTTAAACATGAAATCATCCTTATTTTTCAAGTAAAATAATGAATCCCTGATATTATAATGCTAATACTCATTTAAATTATCATTTTAAAACGACAAAATTATCTAATTAAATAAATGTTTACAAATATCGATCTATTAATTACATCATGTTTCCTCAGGATAATGAAAATATGGAAAATTACTTTTTTTTTAAACTCTCAATCTTTCTCTTCGCCCTCAGAGAAAAATATATAATATTGAGCATTAAATTTAATTATACTTTTAAACATTAATGATACTTACGTTTCGAATTAGAAAATAATTGAAAAATAAAAATCTATTCAGATTCACGCTGTATCCCGCTCACAGCATGGTAGTCAGAGGGAACCTAGTGTTACGACACTCCGCTCCCCATTTATTGCCTAATCCTGGAGGCATTGCGTGTTGAGTGCTGCTTATTGCTTAAGCATATGAGTGCAATTTTCTCCAAAAACGAGTTACGAAAAACATTAATTAAAGGTGATTGCGGCAGGATTCTTTTAAGCAACCCTAGTGTAATCTATTCTACTATCATGCACATTCTTAAATATAAGTTTCATTAGAGTTACTGATTCCTACAGATTTAAGCAATGGGATCTTAGGCCATTATTTTTTGAAGAAATGTTATGTAAACGTATAAAAAATAAAACTACAAAATCTAACTACACGCTTATATTTATTCATCTGAAGGCGTCCAACACAGTATGTACACACTAGTCTATTGTTACGCTAACGTTTGTACAGAGTAATATCACAACGGCGAAAATAATTCACATTTTAAAGCTATTCTCGCGTATCACTAACTAAATTATGCTTAATTAGTCTGTATTCTTGTGAAATTATTCAATGTTATTTTATTATTGGGAGGTTATCATAGAAATTATAACTTTATAAATTGACAACTTATGGTTGGTTTTTTTTACAATATAATATGACATATTTTTAAAGTATTTTTTGTGATAACAAAGTAAACATTCATACCATTGATATTTTCTTAGCACTAGGCAGCTTAGTCCCAATTCAGAAATGTACAATGCTATCGATTGTTTATATATTTATTTTAAGGGGAAATAAACAGTTCATTAAATTATTAAGTATACAAAGTTATCCAAAAATCAATAAATTTTCGTGTATACTTTAGATTTAGGACATGACATATTCTGAATGAGCCACACCAATACATTAAAATTTTACTATAACAGTTACTGCATTTAATGCGCGTACTCGCGCAAATAATAATAGTTGCTGTTTCATGAAAATCGATCAGGATTTCCAAACTTACAACGTTGTAAAGTATCACCTCGTTTTCAAATTTGCGCCCCTTCACCCAGTCTCTGCGTGACGTCATCCAGCGACTGTTATGTCCAATTACGTGTGATACGGAGTGTTTTTTTTAAACATTTTATTTATTCACTATAAAAAAACAATTGAATTTATAGTATGAAGATGTTCGCAAGCCTCCTGGTGAGACGCAGCATGACGTCATACGTTTAGTCCAGATTTTGCCGCGGAAGCGTACTTTAACGTCTCAATAATTTTAAAAGATAGGAAAAAAATAAAAACAGATTCTTTTTTCTTGAGCTGCCTTACTTTTTATAAATGCTGATAAGAAAAAAACGTTGGTATGACTCATCCGCTACCCCATATAAAAGTTACTACTTTGTAGAAATTATAAAGGATATAAAGCAATAATTTATATGATAACCTTACATTATTACAATCAACTAAAGCTTTAAGCATTAGACACAACATAAATAACTTTAAAAATAATTATTACAATTGTTTCATACAAAAATAAAAAAAAAACGAAAAAATTCTAGGCCCCTGATTACAATATTGAACGTTTAACAAACAAGAAGGAGCCACTAAAAAACTTATAATGCGTTCCTTTCTACTTAGTTTAGACATTGATAGTGTCAGGACACTCCGTTCTTCATTTTCTATCCATAATAGCGACATTACGTATTGAGTGACAGTATTATTCTTATTCAACTTATTGTGACATAATGTTTAAGGCAACGGGAACCAAGGGTTAACATATATTATATAACAACTTATTAACATATAGAGAGCATGGTTCTGGATAAGAATATGGATATAAAAAGTATACTATATCAGTTTTGTTTACAGATATATTAAACTATTTCAGATTATCCGTTACCTTCACATAATTTCGATGGAGGATATAATTTTTTTGAAAAAAAAATCTATTATTGACAGTTTGTGTTATCTTTTTTCAAGTAACAAATGTTATCACTACATACTTGGTACTAAGCACTAGTACGGTTAGGCAAAATTAAAAAAAAATACCTTGTTATGACAACAAGTCTCAATAACAGTGCGGTCGAGGAGTCGTAGCTGTCTTGTAATTATGCAAGAAAAAATAGAATAAAATCAATCAAGCATAAATAAAATATAGAATATTAAATTTTCAAAGGTAACAAAAATAGAATCAAATAAGTGCAGCTAACTTCGTGACCACAACTCGTCGAACGTACTGAAGACTCCGCCCACTTCCGTAATCATCAGAACTTTTTACATCGAATTTGGTTACGGATAGTTTTTAATTACGGATGTTTTATAGTTTCGGTTACGTTTACGGAGATAGAGCTTAAAAACTTTTTACAATAATCGACATTATTCATAAAAAGTCCCTCGAAATTGCACTTAACACTGTATTATTTATTATTATAATAATTGTTTCATTAATTTTAATTTACAAAACTATGTGACATCTGGATTAGAATTTAAAAATACAGGATATGTGTTGTCTAAACTACTTTATTAATATTTTGCGTTTAAAATATTTAAGCTGTATTTCTTTATTTATAATAATTATTTTTATTTTATATTTATGTAACTTTCGGAGTTTTTCTAACGCTGTAGTTAGAAATAAACGTTATGGGTGAAGAAGGAAACTATTTTATTAATACTGACAAAAGTATTTGACATAGATAATTGAACCTACACCTACAACACATAATTATTTAATATGTACTTAAATTGTAGGCACAAAAAAGAAAATCTGAAAACAAAGTATAAAGTCAACCATGTTAATGCCACGAACACTAAATTATTATAAAAAATATCAAAACAAGCTAAAAAACAGATCAGAGAGAGAACAAAAATGCAACATATTTTAGGTGACACAGCCAAAGTAAAATAATACGGATCAACATTAATAAATTACAATTCCCATTTTCTTTTAAATCACAGATTATAAATAGCAAAACAAAAACAATATAATATTCTTTCAGATTTTTATACCTATCTATAAAATTTTATATAATTAAAAAAGTCTAAGCAATCATGTCCACACACAAACATGGCGTTTCTAGAAAAAAAAATTATCGATACGTTTTGCATAAAAGAAATAGTTACAAATTGTTACAAAGTCTGTAAAATCTCGAATTTCTACAAAATAAAATTAATATAATTTAAGTAATATATAATAAATTCAGATCGGCGGAGAGAACCTAGAGTCAAGACATTCCGTTTTGCACTCTCCGCCTAATTTAGAGACATGGCGTATTAAGTGACAGTAGTCTCTTATATAAATATTTTTTATTTTGATGTGACGATCACAGTTTGTGCTGAACAAAGCGTAATGAAGCAAACCACTATGTCTCATACTATAAATTATTACATATAATCACTATTCAATACTATCCTATTTTTAATTTATTTATTTGGAAAAACGTCTCTTTGAAAAAACTGTTTAAATTTGTATTTTTTTTTTTGAAGAGTTACCATAAAATCTTAAAGTTTATTAAACGAAATTAAATTTAAACCGTATAATTCTTTTATAATATTTTAGGAAAAGAAAAATAAAAAAAAAGAACAAAACTACATCAAGAGACATTTTTAAAAATATGTTATATCTACACAATGTGTACTTAAATCTAATATATAAAGATTTCGATCTGAAAAATATTCATTTGAGTATGAGATGTCAAGATAAAACAAAATTTTTACATTTAAATGGAAGACAGAAAATTATATATATAAAAAATATATAATTAATTCATTAAAAAATAAATAAATTCATATACATATAGTTACATAGATACATTGTAATGCCTTTTCCATACGAGTATATTCCATATATTCCAAAGCAGCTCAAACGCCCCGGAGGAACGGAGAGGGGAGGAAGAAGGGGGGGGGGGGCCTTCTTCCCCCCTTTCCTAAACACCAAAATGTTATATCACAGTTGAAAAGAGCGACCAATCAATAATTCTTTTCGTTAATGGTTGTATCATATATTATACAAATTTATAAATTCTTTGTCCCTTTATCATAAAAGATATAACTGTTTCTAATAGAATATAAATTGGCTACTTCTTAAAAAAGAAAGAAATTACAATGTACCTAACAAATACAATAGAATAGAAAAGAAGAAAAATAAATAAATTCTTAACTGTTCTGGAAAAGAACATGGAATTTTCTAGTGCTATTCTATAATAATCAGCATTATTATTCTTTATACTCGCATACATATGACTAATAAATATTGCTTTCATTGAATGAGGTCCGATACCATGAAGTGTTTACTTAATAAATAATAATGTATTAGAGAGAAAGCTGAGCAAAAATAAACAGAATTAAAAAAATCTTAAAGTAATGTTGTGGCAAGAAAAATTATAAAAAAATATATGTTCTAAGATTTTTTTTAATTAAATAAATAAATTAATAGTAATACTGTTGAAAATAGGCGAACATTAATATTAGCAAGTGTCATTTAAGAATGAGTAAATGGCTCAATTTTTATACTTTAGTTATTTTTTCTAAAAAAAATATAAAAAAATTTAAAAAATACTATTAATATAATATAATTTCACCTACATTTAGTTAATTAACGAGAGCTACTCGAATAATTGATTTAATAATAAGATCCGTTTACTTCAAAAAAAATATTATAATAAATAAAAAATTAAATGCAATAAAAAATTTAAATAATTAAAAGTGTTATTACATTTTATACAAAGCGACGTCATAAGTTTTTCTCCTTAAATTCCTACTAATATTTCCTTCGTAAGATACAATAAGTATCCTTTTATTATAATTCCCTATAAATAATTGAAATTTCAAAGGTTACTAATTTATTATATATGCAATATATGTATACAATACTGCATATGCCTAATAATTTTTAAAAATAAGAAACATTTTAACAGTTTTTTTTTATTTACCTTATCATGACATGTGATCTCACATGTGCGGAACACGTGATACTAAATCCACACATGTGATCTCAAGTCCACAGTATGATACTTCGAATATTATGCATTATCAATGTAATGTAGATACGTTTAAAACATTACACATTAGCGTACTTCAGGCGGGTAGTTAGTAATACAAATAAATTTTATAATTGTTATTTTGACAACTTATGATGTGATGTGATTTTTTTTAATTTGAAATTTAAAGTTTAATTGTGCGCCATATCGAGCTTGATTCTTAAAAATATTAACCAATTTATGTTATGCTTTTTTTTTCGTATGTTTCATCATCGACAATTGTTTTGCTTTTATCATAAATAACGCTTTAGACTATACCAGAGAGTATCTAGGATCAGAAACACTCCTCTCCACCTTCTGCTCTAATGTGTGTTAAGTGACGCAACTTAACTTTTGTCGTATCACAGCGTTGAAATCGTAAATAATTAATTCCCTACGAACGATATTTGAATCTAAAACCGTCGCTTTTATAGTCAGACTAAATGAGTTCTGATAAATAATCAGAAATATAATATGAAATACATAAGTGAGATCACGTGACTCTGCACATTTTGTTAACTTCAAAGTGGTTAATGTTAACATTTTTTATTATTATTTTGCGTAGGCCTCTTGTAAAATAGACCCCAAGCTATTTTACTAAAATATATTTATGGAGAAAGCAAGCAGTGAAATGATTAATTGAGGCTTAATTTCCACTTCAAGATACATTACTAGTTTCAACTAGTTAGAACTAGTTTTCCCTAATTACCATTTCAATTGATATATATGTGAATTACCTATATCATTGCATCGCATTTACAATAATTATTATTAATTATTTAAATTATTACACCAAAAATTCTAAATTACGTATTGCTTTTCAATTATGCCTACGAAAATGTTTTTTTGTAAGAAGACTAAGCTTATTTGGACGTACGGAAGGATAATATTTGTATATATATTTAATTATTGCGAACGAAGCTAAGCGAAAGCTAAAGTGATTTTTTTTTTGTAAAAAACAATCAATTCCTTGTATACTTAGCCTAATTATTATAGACAATATCAATATATGTGAAGATGTTTTTAAACAGATAAAATAAAGAAATGGAAATTGTATATGTAAGTTCATATAAATATAGAGGAATTTTAGTTAATAATTTAAATTAATGTTTTAATAGTAATGACGTCTTTCATGTAGAAATTATTTTGTCACTTCGATCTTATATAATTTTTTGTTCATATTATAATATAAGTGGGCGTATTCCACTTTATATTATTTGTGAAACATTACTTTAATTTAATTATAATATTAATAGCTTTTGTTTAAATTACTTCTTTTTCTCAAAACAACACATTTCACTTTAAATGTAGTTAGCTTATTTAAATAATTGCATTTTATTTTACTGAAACAGTTTCAATATCTATGTGTTCTAAACAAATTTACAACAGTTTAATGTATCTTGAATAAAATATAGATAGTTATTACATATAAATATTTAATTGCCGTAAATATTCATATATTTTAACATTTCTATTTCATCATTAAGTTCTCTTAAATTTACTAGCTTCATAAAAGTCATTCTATGCGTGAACTAAAAAAAACTATTTCTGATTGATTTCTCTGTTTTAACTAGTAATTTTCATAATAAAATGAAAAAAACAAATCGATTTAAAAAGACAACTTTTGTAATCGACTAGAAATCGATTTTCAATCCAAATTATTTGTTGCTACTTACTATCTTCCGTCTGTATTTTATTTAATTTGCAATTTTAACCGACAATTCAATATCTAATCGACAAAAGAATCGATGCGCATTCCAAATCACACAAACAATAATCGATTACAATTCGATTCAATATCTGGTCTCAGGGGAGTGCGGGGAGCGGGGCGAGCGTTGCGGGCGCACCGCCGCGACGCCCGCGAGGCGCTCGCACACCGCCTCGAGCTGCGCGTCCAACATCAGGGAGGCTATCTGATCGTCGGTTAGCATTTCCACGCTGAAATTATAAATAGAAAAATATTATTTTTACATTTTTAATAATTGTCGCGGCGGGAAACGCGCCTGACTGTGAGCGCGCCGTTTGTGGCTTCGATTCACATTCGAACTCGCTTCTTAACACTACATTTCTTACAATACGTGAGAAAGTAAAAAAATAATCAGCCCAGAAATCTCACCCGTTGCCTCATCGTAATGTAAAAAAAAAATCGATAAATTAAATAATTATAACAGTGGTTTTTCTCATACACGATCAGGAATTCATACTACTTTATAATATATTAATACATATTTTAAAATTAAAGTTGCTTTATTTAAATAATTTTAAACAATTAGGCTTTTGCATTTAACACATCATAAAAAAAAGAGCGCAAGTATTCACCTGGCAAGACTGTCAGTATCAGAGTATCTTTCATCAGATGTGGAAGACACAGCATCAGGCGCAGGTGAACGGCGCGGCGTTCGAGGTGCTGAACCCGTACCTGAACCCCGCCTTTCACCAAAGAGAGACAAACCTAGAAGAAGAAAAAAAAATGTGGTATCCTATTTAAAAATTTTTTCATAGCGATGAAAAGAAAAAAAACATTACCGTGAACCAAACCCATGACGTAATAACAAAAAAAATGTCCATTTTAATGACTCGCATTAAAATGATCAAATCTTTTGTCTAAACCAATTATCCTGAAACACCTCCTTTACTTTTTCTCCCAGTATCATGAATATCTAGAGAGAGTAGACTCTATAGTCTTCCATGCTCCAGTTCTTTGAATTCCTAAAGTCCTTAGTGATGAAAATTCTTGGATGCCTTGAATTGATACAACACATTGAACTCCTTAAAGTAATTTAACTCCTTGAACTCTTTCGACTCCACTCTTTGATCTAATTGAAACTCTAAACAAAACTTCACACCAAAAACTCATAACCCACCTTGAAACATCTCCTTTACTTTTTCCCCAGTATCATGTATGAGAGCATCTAAGCTCTGCCGTCGCCCACGCTCCAGTTCCGCTCTGATGGCTGCACTCCTGTCCCCTGATCTGATGATGCGGCG